>PVJN01011746.1:0-53212 GCA_004026805.1 Lasiurus borealis
GGTGGGGGGGTGTGGACGTGGGGGTGACTTGCAGAGTGAGAAGGAGAAAGGCCGGTGGGGAGCTGTGGGGGGGACGGGGACAGCAGGGACTTTCCCGCTTTTGCGAACACCGTAGACTGTCTCGGTGATCTTAGCTTTCTTCACCGTTAACATGCGCTTCTGCCAGGTTAGTTTGTGCCGCTGCGGGCACACGTGCCAGATCTTCCCACCACAGGGCCGCTCCTCTGAGTGGCAGAGACAGTGTGAACTGGGGGCAGAGAGCCTCTTAGGGATGTGACTGTTGTTCCTCAGATGTTGAGGGGGTGATTGAGAAAATCTCAACTTTCCACCTTGGTTTGTCTCTTGCACATGGATGTTTCTCTCTCGAGCCACACGCAGCTCTTTGGCCCTTGGAGTGTGGCTCTTCCACAAAATACCACGGCCTGGGCGAGTCTGTTATGATGAAGCGGTGTTAGAATTTTAAGTTTAAAAAATGTGGCTCTCCAAGACATTTCAGTCGTTGTCCTGTTGATATTTGGCTCTGTGGACTAATGGGTTTGCCGACCGTTGCTCTAGACTTATTTTCTCTGTGGGGTTGTCTGACCTTCCCTCCCTCTCTCTCCAAAAAGCAACAGAAAAATATCCTTGGGTGAGGATTAACCACAACAACAAATAACTACATTAATTAATTAATTAATAGATCTCAACCCCCAGCTCTCAGAAGTCTAATGGGCCTTGTAACTTGTCATTTGCTCCGCGTGGATCGTCTGCTGGGAGTGAGAGGCTTTCTAATGTCCCACAAGACCGGAGCCGAACCGCGCGCTGCTAACTCTCCACAAAAGTCCGCGCTCCGTCCATCTGTTCAGCGCCTGCTCATTTGCATCGGCTGAAACCCGCTTCCAGGTGACATGCTATTATGAGGACACTCAGCGACTATTTTAAGCGCCGAGGCAATCAACAGACTCTGTTCTCGTGCCAGAAAAAAGAGGTGTGCCCAGCTGTCATTGTGCATTTCTCACGAATCACTCAGAGCGCCCGTTTCAAAGAGGAGAGCGGTTGCCGCGTCCTAAGAATACAACCCGGGAATGATTTCCTATACTTAGCAGCCTGCTTCCTGGGGAGATCGACTGTCACCTTCGCCAGCATCGAGCGTTCTGCGCTCACCTCCTCCTGGAAACCGTTAGAGGGCTGCTGGCCGCTGGCAGGATCTATAGCGAGAGGCCATCCGGGGCGCTTTTATTGAGCACCTGCTATGTGCCACTTAGTGTGTAATGTCCGGAGAGAAGCACCAAGGAGACTTTGTTGCTGGCTTAATTGAATTATACATTTTCTAAAATGAAAAATAGGACATTAGTTAATGTATACATTATCACAGGTTTTTGGAAAAATAATGAGAACAAAAAAATACTTTCACCCTGAGAAAATTATTAAGGTTTTGATGCATATCAGTTTAGACCTGGGGTCGGCAAACTGTGGCTCGCGAGCCACATGCGGCTCTTTGGCCCCTGGAGTGTGGCTCTTCCACAAAACACCACGGCCTGGGCCAGTCTGTTTTGAAGAAGTGGCGTTAGAAGAAGTTTAAGTTTAAAAAATGTGGCTCTCCAAAGAAATGTCAATCGTTGTCCTGTTGATATTTGGCTCTGTGGATGAATGAGTTTGCCGACCACTGCTCTAGACCTGCTCAGGGAGCCCCGCCACCCCCCACCGGCTCCCGCTGCCAGGGGGGGCGGCCGCCTGGCTTCATTAAGGGGCAAGTTTGCTTTTCAGACAGCGGAGGCCGCAGTGAGGGGCCTGGCTGGGCCCTCGTTCACTCTGCTCAGCACTCAATGCCAGGCTCCTGGGCTTGGCAGGGGCTCCTGGGCGTGGACAGTGGCCCTGGGTGTGGGCAGGGGCCCTGGGCATAAGCAGTGGCTCCTGTCAGCAGCCAAAGGGCAGTCAGGCTGTAGCGCCAGAACTGGCTCTGGGTGCCGAGACCAGACCACAGGTCCGGCAGGGGTGCAGGCTGCTTGGGCAGTGTGTTTGTTTTTATTTATTTTATTTTATTTTATTTTATTTTTTAAAATAGATTTTATTGATTTTCTACAGAGAGGAAGGGAGAGGAATAGAGAGTTAGAAACATCGATGAGAGAGAGACATCTATCAGCCTCCTCCTGCATGCCCCCTACTAGGGATGTGCCCGCAACCAAGGTACACGCCCTTGACCGGAATCGAACTTGGGACCTTTCAGTCTGCAGGCAGACACTCTATCCATTGAGCCAAACCAGTTTTGGCGGTGTGTTTGTTTTAAAATGCAGCACTCAGATTCCCGGTTCCTCTAGGATTGGTGGGATCAGGGGCCCAGAGCTGGCTCCTCTCCAGAGAAGCTCGTGTGCAGACCTGGCGCCGGCGGTGGAAGGCAGGGCGGTCGTGGTCACTGACGTTCGAGCACGGCGGCATGTGCGGGTAACGGCGCGGGACCAGAGGCTCTTCCGGTGGCGCCTGGCCACTAGGTCCCCCTCCTCCGGGCTGACTTCTTCCTGGGCCACAGGGGAGGGCATCAGGCCTCGCGTTGCCGAGCCGTCCCAGAAACTCTGACCCGGTGCCACTTGCAGGTGACGCTTCCGTCAGGCGCCCTGTTTCCTTCCTTCTTGGGGCTCGGTCCCGGAGGGTCCTGGGGTGTGCTGAGGGCGGAATTGTGTGCTGATACGCTGGTGATTAATTCTTCCATATTGGGGGGGTAGGGATGTGGGAAGACTATTTGGCCCCACTTTTCATCAGGGGTGTTGGCTTGGTGCGAAGGGCCGTGGGCAAAGCGTGAGGGGGCCATGAGCTTCTGAAACCAGGGCACCGTTTCCTGCGCCCCTTTCCCAAGGAAGGCGGACCCCGGCGGGCTCCCCTCGGCCTGGCTGGGGAGCAGAGCAGGTGTGTGGCCTGAGTGTCCCCGAAAGACACAGAGAGCTTCGCAGCCGGAAGTTGCCTGCGCTGTAGAAAAAGTCATCAAAACTTGAGAAGTTCGTAAATCCCCCTTCCCTTTTGGCGAGTATTAGGAGCAATATTCATGAGATGCCGCGGAGAGGCCGTGTAATAAAGAAGTAAGCCCCGGCCTCGGCGGCTGTGCCGATGTAATTAAAGGTTGAAACAGTGTTTGCTTCCCGAACGCAGGCACCTCCCCGGCGGGGCCGCATTAATAAGGAAGAGATCAGCCCGATAACGCGCCTCCAGCTCATTTATTAGCCTCGTGGTGCGCGGCGCACTGGGTACTTCGCTGCTGCTTTCCTGCAAGACTGAGCTGCCTCCGGGAACAGGGTACCAGTCTTAGCCCCCAAAAGGCGCCTGAGCCCGGCCGGGTAGCTCAGTGGTTGAACCAGAAAGTCACAGTTCGATTCCCGGTGTGGGGCGTGCAGCAGACAGCCAGTCAATGATTCCCTCTCATCATTGACGTTTCTCTCTCTCTCTCTGTCCCTTCCTCTCTGAAATGAAAAAATAAGGGTGCCTGGTCTGTCCAGTGTCCTGGGTGGGAGAGGGGCTCACAGCAAGGTCCCCCGACTGGATCCCCCGCCCTGTCACTCGGGTCTGCTTGTCCCCAGAAAAGGGTCCAGTCTGTCGGTCTGTCGGTTCGGTGCAGGTTGTGGGTTTAGGAACCGGTGAGCCCAGCTGTTTGAGGTTCTATAACTGGTGGGAGCGGGGTGAGGTGCTGGCAAATGTTGTCACGCCATCTTGATGGAGCGACAGAAAGAAAGCCCGGGTCAGATGCCCGGTGCCCAGGGCTGGTGCAGCGGCCGCCCCGTCCCCAGGGCCTGCCGAAGGGGCTGGAATGGGTAACGGACACACCGTCCATCTCCTCCTGTTGCTCTTCCGGTTGCTGGCCCCTGGAGGTGGGTTCCGGGCACGCTGATGCCGTGTGGGAGGCACTGGGGGCCCAGGCGGAGTGGTCCTCCTTCCCCCCGCAGCCCCCGCCCTCCTTTTCCCCTCGTCCACTCCCCTCGCTGGGGCCTTGTTTTCACTTTTTCAGAATTTCTCCCGCAGGGCCCGGAGCAGGCCTCAGAAAAGCCCCGGAAATGCCCTTTCTTTTCTTTTTTAAAAACATTTTTACTAATTTCAGAGAGGAAGGGAGAGGCGGAAGGAGAGAGAGAGAAAAGTCAATGAGAGAGAATCATCCATAGGCTGCCTCCTTCACCCCCCCCCCCACTGGGGATCGAGCCCACAACCTGAGCATGTGCCCCCGACTGGAATCGAACCCGGGACCCTTCAGTCCGCAGGCTGATAATCTATCCACTGAGCCACACCGGCCAGGGCTGAAAGGCCCTTTCTTCTGTGCGTCTGCGCTCACGCTTCTGGCCAGCAGAGAGAGAAGTGGCTCGCAGCCTGCGTCACCGACCGGGAAGGGAGTGTGGGTCAGTGGCTCCGACCCCAGTGCGGCTTTCCCTGCAGCTCGCCACGGCCATGGCCCGCCCTGGGCTCCATTAGACGGCACCTCCGGGGGACCAGCGCTCTGTGACTCCTTTGCTGCCCATGCTGTGACACACACACACACACACACACACACACACACCCTGAGTTGGTGGGGCGACCATCATTTTACAGGAGGTTCTGGCCCGTGTGTGCACCGCTCACGTCTCAGTAAAGTGAGGAGTGGGCGCTGGTGTGTCAGTGCCTGCGAACCGGTGCCATGTGCCTGCCAGGAGCGCCCGCAGGGAGGAGCTGCCTCAGTCAGACCGCCCTGCCAAGCGAGGAGGGGGATTGGGGCGGAGGCTCGGGCCTGGCGGTGAGAGGGCGCGGTGCGGCGGGATCAGGAAGAGGAGTTGGTGGCAGATGCGGGGAGCCAGGGGACCCCGTGGCTGTGGAAGAAAGAGCTCATTGCCCGCGCCCCTCATCGCCCCCCCTCTCCGGGCTGGAGGAACCCGGAGGCACGAAGGCGGGTCCTCATCAATATTGATGCGGGTGTCGTCTGTGGAGAATCAAACGGGGACACTGTGTTTCAAGCGCTCTGCGCCTCGTGCCTCATTAGCATAGCGGCTGTGAGAGACCGTCTCCCCGGAGAGCCGTGTTAGGCAGCCAGAGCCGCCCTGGCTGTCGCTGGGCGGGACGGTCATACCAGAGGGCAGTACCCCGACCTCTGCACCCCGACCTCTGCACCCCGACCAGTGCGGGCCCGTGCGGGCCGGGGCAGCCAGCGGCAGTGCTGGTCCTGGCTTCTTCTTCAGACCTTCCGTCTGACCTTTGTCCCTGGGTGTGTTTATGCCTTCACCTGCCAGCGGCTGTTGGGCGCTCTGTAAGCGAGGTGTGCGCTCCGTGAGCCGAGGCTGGGCCGGGCGTGCGCCCCGTCAGTGGCGGTCTAAGGGCCGAGCCCTGCTTCTGAGCAGGTGAGGAAGGCAGTGAGTCTGGCCTCGGCTCAGATGGGTGGCCTCACCTGGCTTTCACACCCTCCGCCGCCCCTTCTCCAGTGCGTTGCGGGGGGGGGGGGGGGGGGGGGGGGGGGGGGGGGGGACGGGGGAGGAGGAGTCGTTGGGGGACCGAGTGTATGATACAAACAGTTGCTAATTGTTGGAACTGCCGGCAGGAACATAGCGCTGCCGCTGAGCTCCTCACACTGTTGGCTCCGCTCTGTGTGAATTTGAAAATGTTCTCAGTAGAAGGTTTTGGAAATGTGGGTCTGGAGCTGGATTGTTAGGAAGAAACAGAGTCTCGGTAACTGGTGCAGGGCGAGCAGGATTCTCGGGGAACCCGCCCGCCGCCACGTGGATGGCAGCCCTCAGCCTGGCCCCCGCCTGGCCCGCCTTCAGCTGCTCGGTGCTGGTGGCTCAGACCCGCTGTACGGAGACTGAAACTTAAGGTCACTGTCGTCTGTGGACACGGAATCAAAGAGCAGGTGTGAAATGGAGAAGCCAGATACCTCCCGGCCGTTAAGCACGAGCTGAGTGTGGCCGCCCGCGGGCCCGGCTGAGATTACATTCACTGCCCTCTGATGGCATCTCTCGCCACGAGGTGATGTCCAGGAAGCCAGCTCTCTGCTCTCCGCGCGGTGATGACCTCACCCGGCCATTACTGGGCTGAGGAAGGAGCCGGTGGGCGGGGGTGTCTCCTCAGGGGGATCAGGGCTTTCTCAGTCCCTTTTGCATAACAAAGAGCCGCCTGATGGTTCCTGTTTCACCCTGTGCCCTCCCCAGCCTGTGCCCTCCCCAGCCTGTGCCCTCCCCAGCCTGTGCCCTCCCCAGCCTGTGCCCTTCCCAGCCTGTGCCCTCCCCAGCCTGTGCCCTCCCCAGCCCCATGCCCTCCCCAGCCCCATGCCCTCCCCAGCCAGCTGTTTGTGCGTGGAACTCTCTCTCTAACCCTTTCTCTTTCCTGGAGTGGAAAGAAATTTGGTTGGCCTTTTGATGTGTCTATCTGTCTCTCTCTCTTTCTCTCTGCCATGCAGGCTCTTAGTAACCCCCAGATTTCAGCCCAGAAAGTCCATTTAAAGGGCTACGTGATCAAGAGCAATGAGCCAGCGTCTGTGCTCCCTGTGCCCCAGCATCGGAGTGCCTCGGGGGTGGGGGGGAAGAGCAGCGGGCGGGGAAGTGGCCGGTGTCCATGGTAAGGGCAGCGCCTGCAGAGGGCTGGGGAGAGGACGGTCATCACAGAAGGAAAGAGAGACAGGCTCAGCTCCCTGCGCGGCGTGGCGGGGACCAGGGTCGCGGCTTTCCTCGGCCCGATGGGGAGGCAGAGACCAGGCCGGTGGACGCTGCGCAGCTGATGCAGTCAGGCCGCTCCTCGGTTCTCGGGGTTCCTGGCGGAGCCGGAGGACGTGGAAGTCACAGCTCTGCTTTCCACTGTGGGTCCCGAACGGGGGTCTCTGAGGGGTGTCTCCTGCGGGCGCAGGCGCAGTTCTGGAGGCCCCTGCTGGGTGAGATGCAGCTGAACTTGACCGTAGCAGGCGTTGTGCTTTGCGGGGCCGCCTCAGGTATCTGGGCACCAGCAGCTCTGGGAAACTGTCGGGGGGCGGGCTCCCAGCTCAGGGGTTAGGGCCTGGGGCGGGAAAAGGGGCTCTTCCTGCAGGGCCTCCGGGTGATGATTTCAAAGACGGGCTCCCCGCTCCGCCCTGGAGTGACCCCACAACGGCCGGCCGCAGCGTGGATGGGTTTCGCACTCCACGTCTGATTAGCGCACCGGCATGGCCCTGGCCTCACAGGAGCTTCGTCCAATCGCAGGGGCAGCGGCGGATGAGGGTCAGTTCCGGGGTGCTGTCCGCAGCCTTCCTGAGCTTGTGAGCCGACGTCCCCGGGAGGCCCGCCCGCCAGGTTCCCGCGCTCCTGGGACTCGCGCTGCTCAGACCCTGGGGCCCGGGCAGCACTGGCTCTCAGGCTGCAGCGCCCGGAGTTCGGGGCGAACCAGAGATCACGTCCTCTTAGGGTGACCCTGAGATCACGTCCGAGGTGACACACATGAATCCCAAGGACGGGCGGTGCTCTGCGCCTCATTGGAGTTACAGACCCGCCCGCCCGGGGGAAATGGGCAGGATGCTCAGTAAAGGGGCAGCTGTCGCGGTACCAGCGGGAGCCCCGTCTCAGGGAGAGAGCCTGTGAGTGGGTAGGTAGTGCGTGGTCTCCGGCTCCCTGGAGAACCTCAGGATGGTCAGCACGAGGGAAGCAGGCCGAGGCCATGGCCACAGACGGTGCCCAGCAGAGCAGGAAGGCGGCAGAGGGGCTGGCCTTACAGCACCGCCGAGTTAGGGATGCGCTGGTCCGCAGGGTCTGTGTGTGGGGGCAGGGGGAGGGTGGGCAGCAAGCCCTGTTGAGGCCCTGTCCCTGTGCAGTGGGGCTGGACTGGCCTCCTTCCTGGGAACAGAAGGTGGAGAGCAGTGCGGGGTGGGCTGGAGGACAGAGTGAGGAGACAGGTGAGCGGTCCTGTGGGACCTGGGAGGAGAGGGACCGCCTGTGTGGGCGTCCGCAGCGGCAGGGTGCAATGAACTTGGACTAACTAGGCTGTCAGAGGCCGGTTTCTTCCAGGCGCGGCCGGTTCACCCACGTTCAAGGTGAGTATATTGCTTCCCACGCGGGTGTTAAAATAGAGCCAGGGCCTGCCCAAGTAGATTAGAGGTGAGCTGCTGGTGACGTCTGGGATATGTGTCCCGTTTGGGGTTTGGTATTTCTTAAGCACATCTACGTTGGGGGTAAGTAAAACGGGATGACACAGTAGAAATGGCTGTAGAGCTGGCTGACGGGGGAGTTTATTAGCCGGCTCTCTGCCTTTGGCTGTGTTCCAGCATCTCCATGAGAGAAAGCGGAATTGAAAACAGTGTAGCTGTTTGTACCACCTGTGCGTGCACCCAGGCTGTGTACGTGAAGTGGTGAGGATGGAGAGTTTTATGTCCTGTGTTTTTTACCACAATTTAAGAAAATGGTTAAGAGGGCACATTTTTTTATGTATATTTCACCACATTAAAACAGTAATACAGAAGAAGGAATTCTTACCATTTGCAGCAACCTGGGTGGAACTGGAGAGCATGATGCTAAATGAAATAAGCCAGGCAATGAAATAAAAATACCACATGATCTCACTCATTTGTGGATAATAAAGAACATGATAAACTGATGAACAAAAAAGATAGATCCAGAGGCAATAAAGCATCACACAGACTATCAAATTACAGCGGGAAGGTTAGGGAGAGGTGGGGCAGATAAGAGATCCACCGAAGGACTTGTATGGATGCATATAAGCACAACCAATGAACACAAGACACTGGGGGGTTAGGGCATGCATGGAGTGGGGGCAATGGGAAGATATGTGTACATGTAACACATTAATAAAAAATTAAAAAAAAAGAAAAACAAAACAGTAATACACGTCGTACCGCACAGAGGTGACATCGGATTGTGACTGGCGGCCACAGAGCCTACTGCGGAGGCCTCTCAGACGTGTTCAGCCCTGGTGCGCCAGGTTGCGGGTTCCATCCCCAGGCAGGGGCAGACGGGAATCAGCCATGGCATGCATAAATAGCTGGAACAACACCTTGACATCTCTGGCCTGTCTCTGTCTGAAATCAATAAAAAAAGCCACGTTTCCCTGCGAGGAAAGGTGAAGAGACACCAGCTCCCGCCGCTGTCCTGGGAGGGAGCCCGGGGAGACACCGGAACCAGCCAGCTCCTGCTCCAGGGTTTGCTGAAGGCAGCGCAGACCTTAATTAGCGCTGTCTGATAACGGGGTATTTGCGGTTTATGAATGCGTTCTTTCTAATACTCGCCAGCTATTCACACAGTAACCGCAACTTAATCCGTTCTGGAAGGCTGTTCAAAAACCGAAGCATTTTTCCCATTAGAAATCTTGTAGGTTGAATTAATCCATTCCAGCATTCCAAGTGATTCCGTTTTAACCTTTCTCATATATGGTACTGTTTATAAATAAGCACTTAAAACCGTGACAGTTTAACAAAAAGGAAATGAAAATTTAACAAAAAGGAAATGAAATGCACAATAAAAAATGGAAATTTAATAAGCAACAATAAAGGCCAAAAAAAAATCATGAAAATATTCGTAGCGCAGAGATGTTCATGTGAGGTTTTAGCGGGAAACGGACTCATACTCGCGTGTCCTCTCCTTTGCCGCCTGTGAGACGCATGACCGACTTACAGGGATCCGCACGAAAGGGTTGCCGGGCCGAGAAGCCGGTTGTTCGAGATGAGAAATGGTTGAGAACCGAGGTGGACTGCGTGTCATTGCCATAGCCTTGGTTCTGCACCCACAGAACAGAGCCCTGGTGTTACACCTGTAGCTGAGTGACCGCCGTCGTCGAGGCAGTGAGCGCACAGCCACCTCGAGCAGCGTTGCTGTCTCCCTGCACATGAACCTCCCGCTCCGAAACGGGCTGCAGGGTGCGGGTTCCTCCCACAGGTCAGCAGCAGCAGAGACGTTCCCAGCTGTTCCTGTGTCAGTGGCTGACACAGAGATTTTCTCAGTATTTACTCAGCCGTTTAAAAAAATTTATGTATCTATTGATGTTAGAGAGGAAGAGAGAGGGAGAGAGAGAGAAACATCAATGATGAGAGAATCATCGGTCGGCTGCCTCATGCACCCCCCACACTGAGATCGAGCCTGCAACCCAGGCATGTGCCCCGACTGGAATCGAACCTTGACCTCCTGGTTCATAGATAGATGCTCAACCACTGAGCCACACCGGCTGGGCACTTGGTCATTTGCTTTTTTAGTTAAAAAGTGTGATGAATCACTGCACTGCAGAAAATATTATAAAGGGAAGAAAGCTCACCGTTTTACTTCTTTAATACCATGATTTTATTTTACTTCATTGTATTTTACAGAATGCTTTTCTCAGCTCATATTTTTTTTAAAATCATGAACCTCAAAGTCAACTAATTCAGTCCATGTCTTAATAGACACGAACCCTGACCACGTCGCGCAGTTTGGGCCTCGCAGGTCCCGGGGGGCGGAGCTCCCGGGGGGCGGAGCTCTGGGGCCGGGAGTCACTCAGGCCGCAGGACACAGCCAGGCTGGCGCGTTCGGGCCCAGCAGGTGCCTCCCGCCACCGCTGCCGCAGCGCAATGCAGACAGGCTTGCTGGCACTTGCTCTAGGACCCATTTCGCACATAATTCTTCACGACGGCCCAGAGCATTTTAATTGCTTGCTATTGTGTCAAAACATCGTCCTTCTGACAGTCGGGATAATGTAAACAGAAAGCCAGGGGAGATGGAAATGGAGTGAGTTTGTAAGAAAGTAGGAGTGCTTTGAAATCCTAAAAGACTGACGTACTACCATCGGGAACGCGCGTTTGGATCTCAGGCGTTGTCAGGTGCGATGTTTGGAGGAGGTGGTGGTTTCTTTAAGACAGAACCTGTTCAACGGCAGCTTCTCTGAGTTTAACGCACCCATGGAAGGAGGTCGGGGGCCTGTCTGTCCGCCCTTCCGCTCCCCCTGAGGAACGAACTCTGCGGGACCAGCTGAGGGACATAGCGCATCGCATCAGCCTGCGGACTGCTCACCCCACATCTTTCTGTGCTTCTCCCCTCTGGGCCTTCGCTTGTTCCCTGTTTCACTCCTTGGCCTGCTGGCTGGTCCTCTGTGCGGACGGCGGGGAGCCTCCTGGAGCTCAGGACAGTGCGGACCCCCGGAGGCTGGGGTGTCGGGTGGCAGTCCCAGACCTGGGCTCCTCCCGCTGTGCCCTTGATGAAAAAACAAGGATCGGTCAGCAAAGAGGCACCTGCGTCAGCCGGGCCAGGGCGGGGTCTGGGCTCTTGGAGAGCAGCGGCTCAGAGTTCTTCCCGGCACCATTCAGGGCCGGGAGCGGGCCGCAAACCTTGGGCGGAGAGTCTGCCCCAGGAATCTTACGGTCAGCCGGGTTTGGTTACATAGCAAGACAGCAGCCTTCTTTAACAATGGACCAGCTGCCCAGCCAGTGTGCCTCAGTGGTTGAGCATTGACCTATGAACCAGGAGGTCACGGTTTGATTCCTGGTCAGGGCACATGCCCGGGTTGCGGACTTGATCCCCAAAGGGGGGTATGCAGGAGGCAGCCGATCGATTCTTTCTCATCATTGATGTTTCTATCTGTCTCCCTCTCCCTCTCCCTTCCTCTCTCTGAAATCAGTTAAGACAAAATGAATCAACAAACCCCAGACTCAAGGAAAAGCCCAGAAGCCTGTCCTTAACACCTTCCCAGAGACACGGTCCAGTGAGTCGGGTAAACTAAGTCCGTTTGTTCCCCCGCAGATAGCTACTGGGCCTGCTGTGTGCTGGGCCCAGGCTAGGCTGGGAGCGCAGCGCCATTAGCTTCCCTCCCTCGGAGGATGGCGCAGCCAGCAGTCTCTGAAACAGCCCCAGGGGAGCTGGAGGAGTTAGCGTGCAGGTCTGGGGAAAGCCCCCCAGGAGAGAGTGGGGAGCATTCATGAAGGTGATGAGGACCAGCCGGGGCCTTGAACCCTAATGGAGGTGCTTGGACCCGTTCTTGAGACCAGAGCTCCGACACTGGCCCTGATCACGTCCGGTTAAGGCAGGGGGAGCCGCCTGAGCAATGTTAACTGATGGTGACCTTGAGCCAAGCAGGCCCCTGGCAGTCCCGCCTTGGTGCACTATAAACCATGGGCCTGGTCTTATAAATTGTTTGGAGGGGACAGTCTGCGCTCATTTCAGTTATTAAATTGTCCATTTCGAAAATGTATTAGCACAAATGAATTCAATTATTTCAAACGCAGAAGCAAAATATTGTGTGGGAAACAGACGATGTAATTAGCCTTCATGGCAGCGCTTGCCTCCCGTACCTCGCGTGATTAAGCCGCTCCGCCTCGGCCTCAGAGGACGGGGTGCCCGTTTGCCTGTCTGAGCCGGCACTCTCAGGTGCAAAAATCAGCGTCGCTAATGACGGGAGAGAAGTCCCGCCCCAGCGGCGTCGTAAACTCCCTCTATTATCCGCGCCCAGCAGAGCCCGTTGGTCATGGCGCAGGCGCCTTTGAAGTAGCTGCTGTGGAATCAGGGAGCTCCGTGGGCTCAGGACCTGGGCGGGCGGGAAGGAGGCCTGGCAGCCGCCCAGTAGTGAAGCCACAGGATCATCCTGGCCCGAGGGGCGGGGACCAGCAGGATGTAGGTACCGGGAATGCTCCCCCGGGGGCTGGCAGATAGCCGACGCCACACGTGTAAGAACCTATGATGTGCATGTTACATGCTTTCTGCTACTAATAGGCACATACATGGGGCGTCTACAGTTTGTAAGATGCTCTCCCCCATAGAAACCCCTTTTCCCACCTTCCCGTCCACGTCAGAGTAAAGTGGGAGGAAGTGTCGGGGGTCACGTTCGGTTTGGTGGGAAGCATGCTCTCTTCTCGCTGCGGTGTGCCCAGTCCTGGAGCTCCTCCCGCGCCTGCGGGGCGGGCCGGGGTGCGGGCGCAGTGGCTTTGCCTGTGGCTGTGTCCGGGTCCCCAGCCACCCGGGGCTGTGAACTCTGGGGGTCCCTGAACCAGGCTGCCTCGGGGGAGTCACTGCTGAAGGGAGAGCTGGCAGCTGGCTCAGTTAGGGGGTTCTCACAAAGGGCGAGACAAGCCGGGCGAGCAGCGAAGCCTGCAGCATCTGTGCGCTCCCGGGCGTTCGACTTCTTCATCAGATCCGTCTCAGCACACGGCACCGGCTCCGTGGAGCTGGCACGTGGCGCATGCCAGATCCCGGGGGAAGCCGCCACCCGGGCAGAAACCCGCAGCTTTGGGTTTGCTATAACTTCGCCAAACAAACCGTGGTTTTCCTTCAGACCCGCAACAGTGGCTGCGCGTGAGCAAAGCGCGCCCAGGGTGTGAAACGGTTTCCGAGTGAGAACGCGCTCCCGGCGGCTCCGAGCCGTGTTTGTGTTTCGGCAACGACGGCGGCGCTGCTGTGGCCGCAATTAGGAGCGCGCTGCTCCGCAAATGATGCCTCGTCCCGATTTAGCTCCGCCAGAAAGAGCGGCGCGGCTCCTGATGAAAACCCCGGGCTCCGTTCTTGCTTCGGAAATGTGCAGATTCTGTCAAAAATTGCGGGTGACGGAAACTCTCCCTCCGGGGCGTTCTCTCCTAATCGGCTCCGCGGAACGGGTTCCTCCCCCGAGGAGGGAAGCTGTCTACCGAGGCTGTCAGCGCGGAGCGCGGCGGGCCCTCAGCCGCAGCGAAGCAGTTAATGCTCCGATCCCTCCCCCTGCCTTTTCAAAAATGGGACGAGGCGGGCGGGTGCTTCTCCGCTCTCCCGCCGACAGTCAGAACCGTTTAGAGAGCGTCTCCAGGAGGAGCGGGGCGCACAGAGCGAGGGTGGCCGCGCTCCGAGGCTCCGAACTAATTGGGAAGCAGGCCTGTCTGCTGTCACTTCTTCTGGGGAGCGGGACAGATGTGTCACTTTGTGGCCCTTCCTCCCGATCCCCAGGCCCCGTTTGTTCGGTGGGAAGACAGGGCAGACCGGAAGCAGCTGGCTGCCCTGAGCGGCCTGCAGCGCTCCAGTGCGGCCGGAGGTGGGACAGGGGCTGGTGTGTCTTCGAGGCCACCTCTGCCTGGCCCAGCATCTGACACCCCATGAGCTGGGGCTGGCTCGTTGCTAAGGCCGCTCATTGCTCAGCTCCTGCTCCTGTCCAGCGACAGCTCGCTCACCCCCCACCTCTCGTCCCCCTCCACCCACACACCTCCCGTTAGAAAGGCTGTTTCACATGTGAACTTGTGTGATGTATGTATGAATGTATGTATGTATGTAATATATTTCCACCCCGCCCCAAAGAAACAGCAGTGACATATTTGTCCTTCTGGCAGACTGGAGACCATTTAAAGAAACAATTCCATGTTGAGCCAAGTTTCAGAATTGGAGATCTCTATAGTTGTATTATGTTTTAAATAAAAAGTTTAAATGTCAATTTGGGCAGACTCAGTAGCCCAAGGTTTGGAGAAAGAGATCCTGCAGAGTCAGTCCCGGGGGTGCATTTTGCTATTGGTCCGTTCGTCCATCCAGCCGTCCTTCTTCCTGGGGCCAGGTGCTGCCCCACAGGAGGCAGCAGGCAGGTGACCCTGCCACTGAGCAGATGTGTGTCCATGGGGTGTCACGGGTCTCCCCATCTCCGACACGAGAGCTCCAGTCCCTCCTTCCCTCACCGGGACCTCCTCGAGTACCTGCTCTGTTCCAGGAGAGGGACAACAGGTGGCAGGACAGTCCCTGGAGTCCCTGCGTGACCTGTTTCAGTACTAAATTTCAGGGGTGTGTGTATGTCTGTGTGTGTGTGTCTAAATTTAGTGGTCAGTAATGCAGTTTATTTGGAAAAAAAGAAATATTTGTCCATATTATCATACGCTTCTAATACTGAAAGGAAGAAGCTCAAGTGTTGGTTCAATTTCCTAATCTGTTTAAACCGAGAGATGGCAGCGATAACGTGGGCCTTATCTGTTTTAACTCATTGCTTGGCGCGACTTCCTTTAAGTTGAGGAGTCAGAAAGGGAGGTGCTGGCCCATGTCTGACTCGCTGGGGTGTCCACAGCCTGCAGCCCCGCCCCTGCAGAGCCGCAGGACCCAGGGGAGCGCCGCGGCCCGAGGGATACGGCGACAGCATCACCGCTGCATGCGGCGCGCACCTGCTCGGGCTGAGCACCGCGCTCACAGGTGCAGCTGAGAGTGCAGTGAGGTTGGGGGTCACTCAGGTCTGTGGAGGCGCACTACGGAGGGTGTTGTGGTATAAATGAAGGGTGAGGATTGTGGGGAGAGGCTGGAGATGCTCTAGCTGCATTAAAAACAGCAGTAAATCTTCTCTGCTGGAAGTTCTGTGTATGTGAAATTAAAAGCACAATAAAATCCCCCTTGGAGACGGCTCATCCGAGTCTGTCACTGACCTGAGAGCAGTGCGCCTCTCCTGTCTGGTCTCCAGGGGGAGTGGAGCCAGGCAGGGGACAGTCTTTTTCCTGTTATTTTTTATCTAATAAACGGATGTGAGCAGCAGTTATAGCTTCACAATAAAGCTGAGCCAAGTGCAGCGTTTCCGGGTGCTCCCTGCCTCTCCCAAGCCCCCCGCCCCTACAGGCATGGTCAGTGGCCCCGCCAGAGGGTCCCCGGTTACAGCCGAGGAGCCCACTCAGACAGCCGTCATCACAGCCACAGTTTGCATGGAGGTTGCTCTCAGTGGTGTCCACTCTGTGGTTCAGTGTCAAGTGACACGTGCCCACTGTTACACTGTCCCATTGAATAGTTTCAAAGCCCCCCAAATCCTCTGTGCTCTGCCCACTCTTCCCCAATGTTTTTTAACATTTAGTGGAAAATCTTGAACATACACAAAAGTGGATAGAATATTGTCATGAACTTATGTGTACCCCAATAGCCAGCAGCCTCTTACATGATTCTGAAGCAAATCTAAGACACCATTTTAGCCACAGCAATTCAGTATGTATCTCAAAGGTTCGAGAGATACGTAGAGTTAAGGACTTCTAAAATGCATGCCCATTTCGCTGAGTGAAATACTCTCCGTGCTGTCTCCAGGGGTAAGAGATCCTTCTTTATTTACTCTGCATAGTATCCCATGGCGTAGAGTACCACAGCTTTTTAATTCACTCACCTAATGATGGACACGTGGGCTGTTTCCAGATCGTAGCTGTTGTAAATAACGCTGCTGTGCACATAGGGTGCAGACATGCTTTCTTGTTGGTGCTTCAGGCTTCTTAGGATATGGCATCACTAGATCCAGACACACAGAAGCACAGAAACGGTTGAATTTCAGAGGGAAGGCAGGGGGCATGGGTGGGTGGGAAGAGATCAACCAAAGAACTCGTATGTATATACAGTGGCACCTCGAGATACGAGTTTAATTCGTTCCGTCACCTTGAGGTGTGGGAAACTATCAGACGCTCGAGTCGCAGTAAACTGGTGGGTTGTGTGCAGCCGGCCGATCCGCGTGATTACTCCTATCTCAACTGTTGCTCGTATTTCAAAGCAAAATCGCTCGTATCTCAAAAATCTCGTATGTTAGGGCACTCGTATCTCGAGATACCACTGTATAAGCATAAGCCCTGAGCACAGACAATAGTGTAGCGAAGGCATGGGGCAGAGACAGGAGTGGCTGGAAGGGGTCAGTGGGGAAAGGAGGACATATGTAATACTTTCCGTGATAAAGATGAAAAAGAAAGAATAGCCTGGCTGGTGGGGCTCAGTGGTAGAGCGTCAACCTGTGAACCAGGGGTCACCGCTCAATTCCCGGTCAGGGCACAGGCCCAGGTTTCGGGCTCGATCCCCACTGTGGGTGTGCAGGAGGCAGCTGATCTATGCTTCTCTCTCATCGTGGGTGTTTCTACCTCTCCCTCTCCCTTTGTCTCTGGAATCAATAAAAATACATTTTTTAAAAAGAAAGAAGAATAGTTTGATGCCCTACAGGCCCTGTGCTCCACCTACACGTCCCCAGCCCCACACGCCTGGCCGCCCTGCTCTTGTTATTCTCGCTCCGGCTCTGCGTTTCACCAGACCGCATGTGGCTGGCGTCCCAGCGCTGCATGCTTCTCGGAATCACACCTTTCCCTCAGCGCGACGTGTTCACGTTGCCTCCGTGTCTTTGAAGGCTTGGCTCCTCTGTTTTTACCACGGAATGTTCTCTTGTGTGGAAACAGCACCGCGGTTAATGCCTCCGCTGCGTGGAGGATATCCAGGTCGCTTCAGTTTTTGACAAAAAAAATAAAGCTTTAGACAAGTTCCTGTGCAAAAAAGTAAAAATATGTAAACAAACGAAATGCACGCCCACGATTCTGTGATCTTACTAGCAGCACTAACAGGAGTTCCACAGCATGGAGTTTCCAGTCTTCACACTGGCAGGTGCTCGTGGGTGTCACGGGTTCTTGATTCACTCTTTTCACAGTTAGTGTGACCCGGGGTCCCAGCAAAGGCACATCTTGTCGCTCGCTGTGTGCGTGTCTCACTGATCGCTTTGCCTCCCCGGCTCCCTCTCTGCTCCGCCTCCCCGCGCTCCCAGGTGGTGCTGAAGCCTGGGCTGGTCCCGGGCGGTTTCCACGTGGGTTTTGCCGGTGCCATCCCGCCCTGTGCTGAGCCTGCCCTTTATCTCGGGGTGAGTCTGCAGGGGCCAGGTGCCCGGCCGGAGTCCCGTTTGAGTTGTGTGTGTCCTGGCTGGGCTGCCCTATGGAGGGCATCGCCCCTCTCGAGGGCACGGAAGGTCTGGGCTCCGTCTTCCTGATGGCGTTGCACCGGTTACGCTCCGCGTCTGGACTCGTTCGCATGCAGAGCTGAGACAGTAGTGCTCTCCTCGCTCAGCCCTTCGCTGGAACGCTTCCAGAAAGATCTTCCCCATCGACTCTCTGATTACCCAGATTTCAAAGTACAGCCGTTCCCTAGCAGCCTGCAATTAAGACCGGCTTTCCCCTTTGAAACAAAGCTTGTTATTTTGGGTTAGGAATGCCCACGTGGGAGATGGCTTGGATGATTCTTTCCATGGCCTTGAGCAGTCCCAGGCTTTTGGGGAGCTGATGGGCGCACTGGGTCCAGACACCCCTCAAGAGTGACAGTACGCCCTAGCTGGTTTGGCTCAATGGATAGAGCGTCAGCCTGTGGACTGAGGGGTCCCAGGTTCGATTCTGGCCAAGGGCACATACCCAGATTGCAGGCTCGATCCCCAGTAGGGGGCGTGCAGGAGGCAGCCAATCCATGATTCTCACTCATCATTGATGTTTCTCTCTCTCCCTCTCCCATCCTCTCTGAAATCAATAAACTATATTAAGAAAAAAAAAAGAGAGAGAGAGTGACAGCACGCTGCTCCCGGGGGCCACCAGCAGAGCGGAAGGCCCGCCCCTCGCAGCCTGCGGGCTGGTTGGATCATCCCGTGGCCCTGACCTTGTTGTGGGGGTGGAACACTCCTCGGCAGCCGTCTAGACCAGTTGACTCTCACCGACAGGACGGGGAGCCCCGCCTTGCTGGTGAGGCCGCAGCGGGGGGGGGACAGAGCGGAAGCCACACCCTGACTTTCCGCGCAGCACTGTGCCCGCACACCGGCCGCACCTGCCACCTCCGCCCTGGCTCACTGTTGGCACGGGCCGCTCAGTGGTGGCACAGCGGAGGCGCCTCCGAGGACGTGCCACGCGGGGTGTTTCCCAGGAAGCAGCGTGGAACGCGGCGCCGCGGCCATGGCTGCAAGAGGCGCGGCCTAAGGCTTAACCTCGCGGACTCAGGCGTGGCGGGGCCGTCAGATTCCGCTCCAGTTCCTCCTCGGAACCGGCAGCAAAGCCGCGCAGCTGCGGCCCGGGCCCCAATTAGTGCTCTTCCCGGGGAAACGGGGCGCTGCGTGCGGCTCTGAGATGCGGCGCTGTGATCAGGTCGGGAGCGCAGAGAGGGCAGGCCCCTCGCGTAATTGCCGAGTCTCCGGGCCTAATGGCCCGTGTCTGCGTCTCCCCTGATTAGACGGCGGCGCTGGGATCAGACGCAGCGGCTCGTGGTCGCTGCGCTCATTTGCTGGGGTGGGATGCCTTTGGTAGCTGTTTCCATGATCACTGCACACAGTTTGTGTTTACAGACTTATTTTTTTTACGCCGGCGATGAAGCAAATTGGTCAGAGTTCAGCCTGTCAAGGAAGCAGAGAGACTGCGAGCGCATGGCTCTGCTCACTTCCCAGACCGCCTGTCGTCCCGGGGGGGTCGGGCTGGATTCACTGGCGAGGCCTCGGTTAAGGAAGCTCGGACTAGTGACCACAGCTGTCCACATCCGGTTATAGGACGGGCACTCCCCGACCCGGAACAGCCCGCACTCATGCCAGTAATAACCCCACGCACCCACCTGCCCCGGGTCCAGGTTCCTATGTCCTTGGCCTTTGGTCCTCGGAGCAGAACTCATCGTGACCTGATCCAGGGATGGAGAGGCTGGTGAACCCTGGTGCGGTCAGCTCCTGGCCGAGTGGGGGGCCAGGGTGGGGCCATGTGGGTGCTCGGCCAGCCGGGTAGCCCGGCCTCACCCGCTTCCTCACTGTTAACTGAGGACTGAACTAGTGAAGCTCTGAGTGTAACTTCTCTGCATGTCACGCTGGTCCTCACTGACCCGTCTCTCCCCGGACAGGACAGTTGTTGCTTCCACCACCCGTTGGCTCAGACAGAGAGTGTGGTTTGGCCGCCCAGTGCACCTGTTGGGGGGCGGCTCTTCTGCTCCCCCTCCTCCCCCCGCCAAAGGCGCAGCCAGGAGAGGCGGTGGGCCAACAGAGGGAGACACTCCCCATGTCCCTCTGCGCCCCCTCACCTTGTCCCGTGAGCGTGTCGCTGTCCCTTCACTCGTCACCGTGCTGGCACCTCGGCCGCCTCCATTGCCCATCCGTTCAGAAGGGCGCCTTCATTTTTTAAGCCCCACACACCCCGGGGTGCCAGGGAGCAGCGAGCTTCGGGTGGGATCCCCCACAGCCCCTCCGTCCCCGAGGGCTGAGCTTCCTGTCGTGGCGTCTGAGAGAGACGTCTGGGTGTCCCGCCCCAGATCTCCCCTCTTCCCGCATCTTGCTCCGTGAATCCCGTTCCTTAGTCTCAGCGGGTCCCAGGCATCGCCTGCTCACACAGCCACGCGGCTCTGTCTGTCTTCTCCCCGACACCGGGCGCTGATGTGTCTCCGCCTCTGGCTGGAGCTGAGGGCGGGGCTGCCTTGCCATCTTTGCACTGAGGATGCTGTAGGACGTGGTGCCTGCTGGTTAAAGAGTGAGTGACAGCTACTCTTTCCACATTGAAAACTGGGAGGTGTTTGCTCAGACCTCAAGCAGTTTGCTCACAGAGAGGGAAAACCGGATCAGACTCAGGATGGTACCAACGGCGCTTCCCTCAGCCACCGATTTCAGTGTCCTTTCTCCTCTGTCCGTCTCTCCTCGCTACATGGCAGGTCCCAAAACCACTGTTTTTTGTTTTTGTTTTTTAATATATTTTATTGATTTTTTTTACAGAGAGGAAGGGAGAGGGACAGAGAGCTAGAAACATCGATGAGAGAGAGACATCGATCAGCTGCTTCCTGCACGCCCCACACTGGAGATGTGCCCGCAACCAAGGTACATGCTCTTGATCGGAATTGAATCTGGGATCTTTCGGTCCGCAGGCCGACGCTCTATCCACTGAGCAAACTGGTTTCGGCAACCACTGCTCTCTGCTCCTGCCTGCCAGAGGTCTCGGCAGCAGTGGGCTTGGCCAACAAAATTAAAGCAGAGTGACGCGATGGCCCACCAGCCACATTCGCACGCACTCTTTGTACCGCAGAGGGTGACTCCGCATCTTATCAGTGAGGTGGACTTCCCGTGATAGAGGTGTAATGCTGAGCTGCCATTTGTTTGGTAAAAAAAAAATAAAAAAATTAGAGATTCAGTCCTTTTAAAGAATATTGGCTTCAAGATAGTATCAAAACTTATTGTGTATTCCGAGAACCTTCTCCAAAGCGCACATTTAAAGGATAAAAAATAAATAACAAGTAACCCAAGCAAGTTTTACAAATGACTGCAAAGTAATTAAGTTGCTTTGTGTGACCTTTTACATCGGCGTAAAGGTCAGTGTGAAAACGGATGAGTTAAACTTAGAGCCAAGCGAGCCAGACAGAAAATCACTCAGGTGCCACTGAGCACCAGGCCCATCCCCGTTCTCCACCCCCGAAGCTCGGGGTGCGGGGCTTAAAAATGAAGGTGCCCTTCTGAACGGATGGGGAAGAGAGGGGCCGAGGTGCAGGGACAGCGAAGCGCTCACGGGACACAGTGAAGGAGTGCAGAGGGACGTGGGGAGTGTCTCCCTCTGCGGGCCCCCCTCCTCTCCTGGCTGCGCCTTTGGTGGGGGGAGGAGGCGGGGCAGAAGAGGCCCCCGCGGGTACACCGGGCGCCCAGACCACACTCCCCGTCTGTCCCGCGCTCCATCGCTCCAGCTGTGACTTTGGGCTGGTCACTACCCTCTGGGCTGCGGTTCTCTGCTTGGAGTGCGGGAATTCGGCTGTCCCTCGCCAAGGCCCCTTCTCTCTTCAGAAGCCCTACCTGCGCGGTGAGCCCCGCACCCATCCAGCGGGGCGGCCCTTGTGGCCAGGGGGTGAGCATGGAGATCGGGGTGCTGACTGGTACCTTCCTCCAGGCGTCCCAGAGCCCCACATCATTAACATACGCAGAGGCCAGTTGATTTCTGACTGCTTGTTCTGAGAAGCTCCAAGGTGGGGCCGCTGGGGGGGGGGCGTGCCATATGTCATCAAATCGATGACGTCACCAGTGCTAAGCTGCGCCTTATTTTACGTCCCACGAAGAAAGAGAACTGCCCGTTGAACTATGACATGCTGTTGATGGTGACCACATCTGATTGATTGTAGACGCGATGGGATGAAATCGGGGGACACCATCCTTCCAGGCCCTTCTCTGCGCCCGGGCCCCCCACAGACCCTGGCCTTGCAGCCTGAGCGCAGGGCGGGCTGCCTCCTGGCTCCTGTTAGGAGGGCGTGTCCCAGAACCCGCGCTGACCTCCCGGCCTCCTGGGTGAAAGGTCACACTCACACGCGCCGGGTGGCGTCCCCATCGCTGCCGGGACCAGGAACTGCCGCGGGCTGAGTCAGACCCTCGCTCGGGATTTGCCTCCCTGCCCAGGCGGAGGGGGCAGAGCTGTTCAGGGTCCTTCTCCACAGGCTCCGACATCCACTGGCCGTGGCTCAAAGCTCTCACCTGAGCCCTAACCGGTGTGGCTCAATGGATAGAGCGTTGGCCTGCAGACTTAAGGGTCCCATGTTCCATTCCGGTCAAAGACACGTACCTTGGTTGGGGACACATCTCCAGTAGGGTGTGTGCAGGAGTCAGCTGATCGATGTTTTTCTGTCATCGATGTTTTTATTTCTCTCTCCCTCTCCCTTCCTCTCTGTAACAAATCAATAAAATCTATTTTTTTAAAAAGCTCTCCCCTGAGAGGCCTTCCGTTTCGGATGGGGGCCCGTCCGCTGGACGATGCTGCCGTAGGCTGAGGGCCGGCTTGTGCAGAGTGAGCGTGCGCCAGCTTCGCAGTGACTGTCGTGCCTGCAGCCTGTGCGGCTGGCTTTGCTGTCTGCCCGGGGAAGTCCTTTCTGACGGTGACTTACATCTGACAGTTCCTTTCCGAGAGGCGGGCTCCGGGGCGCGGAGCACCCGCTGGGGGTCAGCCGTGGCACCTGCGAAGCTTTCTTCTCCGGGGAAAGGTTCAGATCAGACAGATGATCGTGACAAGACCAAAGCCAGAGTAAATGGCCCTTCTCCACCCCCTCCCCGCACACACATACAGTCTAGTCCATGAGCGACAGCTTTTCAGTTACATCCCAAGCCCTTCCCTCTCCGCCACCACCTTCCCTCTCTGTCACCACAGTGTGGCCCGGGTCCACGCTGCCTCCCACGCCTGGAGCCTGCAGAATAGTAACTGGCGTCCAGGATGCGTGACTCCAGACCCACCGGAGTCCTCCCTCCTCCTCCTGTCTCCCTGCCCCTCTCCCCCCGCCAGTGCAGTGGGAAGGAAGACGGGCTTGGAGCCAGAAGCAGAGCCAGACTCTTGCCATCTGTGCCCTTGGCCATGACCTGACCGTGACCCCTTCATGCCATTAGGGTTTCTTCCGTTATTAGGAAGGGCTGGGGCCTTTCGCCTGGGAGGACCGGGGGTCCCGGAAGTAGGACTATCGGGCGGCTCCCCACGGGTCGGGAGCCGCATTTCTGGCTGAGACCGCCCCGAGCGACCTGGCGACGGAGGCGGAGGGAACACCTCCAGCGAGCATGCGCCTCGCCTCCTCTTGCACTTCCCATTTGCAAGGAGCCGCTGCGCATTTTTGTGGCTTCGCAGCGCGTGTCACGGGGGATCCATTTACGAGCGGCTTCTTGGCGGAGCGCGGTTCTGAAAATAGTGCGCGCCTCTCCGAGATTGTTGAATTAACACCCACAAATTGGAATGGCCCCGGGTTGGTGTTTGAATACGCTGGTGGCATGCTGTGTATTCAAGCACGAGATGCTTGCCAGCGCGGAGACAGTGAGGAAGCATCCGGCTACCGACGTGACCGTGCTGGCCACCGAACAGTGAAACTGCTGTGGACCGGACCTTAGGCCACGCGCGTGAATCCGCTGCTACGCAGCCGCACTGCGAAGAGGAAAATAACCTTCTAAGTTTCATGGCAAGAAACGGAGGTGCCAGAGGGCGAGGCCAGAGCTCCGCGAGCTTCGGGGAGCCCGCGGCTGCCCCCCAGCACTCTGCTCCTTAAACCGTTCAATCTCGTGGGGCCGGCACTGCTGTGTTTCTCTCACAAGTGAGGAAACTGAGCACAGAGGGGAGGTGCCTTACCACGGCCGCATCGCTGGCTAGTGTCAGAGCGAAGGTCTGACCTGGTGTCACTTTCCGGAGCCAGGATCTTAGCTACATATCGGGTTCCCAGCAGTGTCAGGGCGGCTGGCGGACCGGCACCTGGTCCCTGTGTCAGCCAGGCCACTAGAGGTGACACCAGCAGAGCCAAAGGGTCCCAAGTGAGACCTTTGCGACTCCCCCACGCTGGGGACACGGAGTGTTACCCTGTTGCACGTGGCCTGAAACCCAGCCAAGACCAGCCGACCTCTTGCCTGGCCGTGAGGTCTGGAGTCTGGGCGCCATCAGTAAGAGCAAACCCTTCAGCTCCCGTGTCTGAGCCTATTGCACAGGGGACGTCCCTCTCCCCGCTTCCCCCCCATGCCCTCGGCTGCCAGAGCACTGAGGACGCTGACTGTCCCTGTCTGCTGGGGCCCGGTCAGTCTGCACTGGACCTTTAACTTGGAAAGCTGCTCGTCTAAAAAGAGGGTCCCTGGTTTGGTGTGTGTGTTGCAGGAGCGGGGGGGGGGGGGGCATCTAAAATTAGTGACATTATTTGTTGAGAAATCGGAGGCGATCCGACCAGTGGAGAGCGGCCTGGCTTGGGTGTGGGTGGGTTCCTCTGAGCGGTGTTATTTGGGGGTTTTTACTTGAGAAGAAGTGGAGCCCGAGGTCCCTCTGGGCACCAGGCACCCAGACTTGGCCACACGGGCCTGAGGCTGCCCAGCTCTGGTCTCGGCACTTGGCAGGTCCTCAGTGGTTTGTCACCTGGAGAACACATTTGAAGTAAATGGGGGGCCCTTGACCCGCTGGAGGAGGGCTCCCGCTGGGCCTCGTCCCCCAGGCCCACCCTGAGCTTGCCTGGCCCTGGCGTGGGTCCTCGGAGATGGAGACGGCGGCCACAGGGGCCCCGGGCTGGCGCTCTGTGTGTGAGGAGGTGCTGCGTCTCCCCACGTGGCCATTGGCCAGTGGAGCGCCCGGGCTGTTCAGCGCTGGGGGCCAGGCCCAAACTCCTGGCTGCGGCTTAAACCGGACCCTTCGGGAACGAGGGAGAGCGTTCACTTCCCAAATAATGTCCTCCCGAAGAGGAGATGAAGGACCTGAACTCCGCCCCTCCCCGAGCTGCTCACCGCGAGTGAAAATAACCTGCGAAAGCCCCCATCAGGCACTCACCGGCGTCATGCACCTAGACGTGCGCTCACGCTGGAGCCCGGCTGGGGAGGGTGGCCCTGGAACACAGCGGCTGGCAGTGACCGGCCTGGGCTTGCTGGAGGCGGCTCCGACCGTGCGGAGCGCGCGTGAGCCTCGTGCACCGGAGAGCTGCACGCGTCCCCGTGTCCTTGGCTGGCAGAGGACGACGCCATCGGAGCGGCCAGGCGCGCCCTTCTCAATGACGCGTCCTTGGTTCGGGTTCAGATGGGAGCGTCTGGGGCAGGGGGTGGGTACAACATCACGGTACAATGCCCCCCCTTTCTTCTTTCTCCTATTCTTTTCTCATTAGTCGTCCCTCCCCCTCCCCCATGGTTTTGTGCGTGGCCCGTGTGATGTGTGAGCGGAGGGATCTTCCGCGGATGCCGTCTCCATTGACGGCCGTGACATTGAAGGCGTGAGCAAAGGCACCGCGTGCCTGCATACTGCTTCCTGATGGTCGCGCCCCCAACTTACCGAGTGATCGAGTGATCGCTGGGGTCAGGCCTGTTCTAACACCTTATGCAACCCCGACCCCCAACGGCAGACCTTCCGAGCTGTGTGCCGTCTGCACACTGTGGCGGTGGGACTCGGCGAGGGGGTCTGACTCCCTGCCCAGGCGCCAGGGCCCGCCTCCATGCCTCCCCCCACCCGTGCCCCTTCTCCACCGCTCAGTCACACCGAGGCCTCGTGCTGGGGCCAGTGTCCCATGGGCACTCCCGTTCGTTCCCTATCCGTTTCTGACCCCATAACGGTGGGAACCGCAGCCAGAGCCGAGCAGGAGGCGGGCAGGCAGAGCCACGGCCTCCGCCGACGGGGCCACGCCTTCGGAAGCCGCAGCGGACACAGCGAGGGCCCGGCTGGCGCCCGGAGGAAACAAAAGCTGATGCCAAAGCGCAGGACATTGGAGAAATAAGGTGCTTTCTGTGAGGAACAGACGTACCTTTCTTTCAGAAGGTGCTCGGGAAAGTGGGTGAAATGAAGGTTGGTCAGCGGATAGACAGGCGGAGGTGCGAACCGCCTGCTGATGGCAGGCGCAGGCTCCCGGGCCGGGCAGGGAGGACGCGGCGGCGGCTGGGGCTGTGGATCCGGAACCGGGAGCCCCCGTGTGGGAACCTTGATGCTGCTGCTCCGTTGGCTGCTGCTTCTGGTGCTGGACAAGGTCAGGCCGCCCGTGGGAGCCAGTCGCACTTGGAAAATACCCTCTTGCCGAAACCGGTGTGGCTCAGTGGATAGAGCGTCGGCCTGCGGACTGAAAGGTCCCAGGTTCGATTCTGGTCAAGGGCACGTACCTTGGTTACAGGCACATTCCCAGCAGGGGGCGTGCAAGAGGCAGCTGATTGATGTCTCTCTTTCATCCATGTTTCTAGCTCTCTATCCCTCTCTCTTCCTCTCTGTAAAAAATCAGTAAAATATATTAAGAAATATTTTTAAAAAGAAAGAAAAATACTCTCTTGAAATGCCCGTTCAGGTTCACTAACTTCTGTCCGTTCTTTTTGGGCACACCCACCTTGGGGTCTTTGGTCTCTGCGTCTGTGGGGGAAATGGCATTTGCTCCGTGGAAACTGATGGACGTGGCTCCTGCGGATGATGCGGGGCTGGTACCCGGAGCGCTGTCAGAGTGGGGTGTGGACAGCTGGGCGGGGGGCAGCTGAAAGGGAGGCCTCGCTGGGCGGGGGCCTAGCGGGACTCGATCGATGCTTCTGGTTTTCTGGTCATCGCGGCGCGGCGTTTTAGAAATGCATGTTCGGTCCTTTAAGGTTTTATTTCTGGAAACTTCCTCACGCACCAAAATAGATGAATCAAGAGCTTGCGGATCAATGCTGGACTGGCATCCCGTCTGCAGAATGGAAATCAGCGGCCAGTTCCCTGAAACCCCCGAAGGAAGCCCGCTCCCCGCCTCTCCCCCTGCACGGAAGGCAGGGTGCTGGGTCTCCACGGAAACGGGAGACGGGTCCCGGGATTGCTGCTTTATTCCAGAGGTGTTTCAGGGATTGTTACTTTATTCCAGAGGTGTTTCAGGAATTGCTACTTTATTCCAGAGGTGTTTCAGGGATTGTTACTTTATTCCAGAGGTGTTTCAGGAATTGCTACTTTATTCCAGAGGTGTTTCAGGGATTGTTACTTTATTCCAGAGGTGTTTCAGGAATTGTTACTTTATTCCAGAGGTGTTTCAGGAATTGCTACTTTATTCCAGAGGTGTTTCAGGGATTGCTGCTTTATTCCAGAGGAGTTTCAGAAAATACCGGAGCAGGGAGTATCGAGCGGGGGCCGCTCCGGCCCGGATTGATTTCGGGGCGTGCGCGCATACATTTCACCACAGACTCATTATTTCTCCAGAGGCTGTGCCTGAAAACAGATCGAGACGATTTCTCACAACCGCGTGGCGTAATTCCAATGACATTTACGCTCTGACCAGAATTTATTGTTGGAAAAGCGAGAGTGGGGAAGAATATTGGAAGCGCTACGATGGAACTATACAGCGAAAACTTCACGGAGTCTCACAGCGAAGCAAACAGCTATGGCTTCATGGGGCAGGATTACAGGGATGGGCAGACAGCAATGGCTTCCGTCAGCCCTGCCCTAGGAGGCCCCTGCGTCTCAGTGTCCAGCGGTAATCGCTGCCAGCGCCTCTGAGAGAAAGCCGCCCTCGAGTTCCGCCCGCCGCCAGACCGTCCAGTTGCTCCCTGTGTGAGTCTTTTATTGCCTGCCTTTTTTTTTTTCAATCCCCCTGAGAATATGTTGTATTGTGAGAATATGTGTCAACCGGAACTGGGGTTCAGAGCAGTCGGGAGCTTCCGTTTCCCTCCTGATTGAGAAAACCGGCCTCGCACTCAGTTGCCAGCCCTCTCCTTGCGCCTCCGTACCTCTGCCTTTACTCCCGCAGCTCCTGTGAGTCTCAGTGTGCTTCCTCTTTCCTTCTAGCGGTAGAATTTCCACTCAGCCAGCCTTCCTGTGGTTCTGGATGACGTCCATTCTGTTTTTTAGCTGTAGTTTTGAAATTGTTGTGTGAGGCAGCAGTTTAGGTGTTTACCTATGCCGCTTCTTGGTTTCCTCTGTAAGCTTTTTTAAACTACAAATTTCCCTCCAATATGTCTTCAGCTGCATGCCACAATTTTGATATAATTTTATCATTCATTTCAAGATATTTTCTAATTTCCCTTGTGATTTCTTCTCGAGTTAATTAGAACCGCTGACTATCTAGGGGATTTTTTTTTTTTTGATGTATTACTGATTGTCTGCTTGTGCTTAATTACTGAGACAAGGCTGTTCATGACTTCTAAGGAACAGAAGTCTATTATTATCTTCGGGATGAAGTCACCCTTCCAAGCGGCGTTCTTTCTGTGAATCATCTTGGTGACTTTCTTTTTTATAAACGGTGGGCTTGTCCCCTGAGTGTCCCCCTCCCTGGCAGAGGAAAGTTTCCCTGGGTGGGTGCTGTGGGGGAGGAGTCAGTAGGCAGGGCTCAGAGGGGGGTAAAGTGGGGATGGGGAGAGCAGGTCAGCTCCCTTCTCTTTATTTCTCCTCTGACTTGCAGTGTAAGAGGGGTCTGCAAGGGGTTGAAAGCCATGGTCACTGGTGGTGGTGGTCTGCTGAGGCCGCTGTGCACCTGTAGAGGGCGCCCTCTGAGAATCTCTTTAG
Organism: Lasiurus borealis; assembly: GCA_004026805.1. Lineage (NCBI taxonomy): Eukaryota > Metazoa > Chordata > Mammalia > Chiroptera > Vespertilionidae > Lasiurus > Lasiurus borealis. The sequence goes on from PVJN01011746.1 coordinate 28,505, forward strand.
TCTCCGCAAACCACCTCTGCCTGCCTCCTGGGGGTCCTGGACTTGCTGGCCTGGGGGAGCGCTCTGGCACCCGCTAACACCTTTGAACTGGCGAGGGGGGTGGGGGCCAGGCCGCTGGGGCTGCTGGGAAAGGCGTTTTCTGTGTGAAGGGGCCTCTCGCCTGCTCTCGCGGAGTCAGCTCGCATGATGGATCGCTGCAGCCTGGCCGCGGGGTGCGGACCTGACACCGCCCTCCTGGGCCGCTTCCCGCCGCTCTCTCGCCAGCTCCAGGTGTGGGCACGAAACCTTTTTATTTTTTTTAATATAAAAGTGTAGATTTACTTAGAGTGGGAAAAAAACTCACCAGTTTTCCAAGCCAAGCAAAACCTTTTCTGAAACCAAGCTGTTTGTTGCCTTTTTTTTTTTTAATCCCCACCGGAGAGTATGTTGTGTAAATTTGGGGGAGGCGGGGAGAGAAACACGATGTGAGAGGGTTGCCTCCCGTACGCAGCCCAACTAGGCATGTCACCTGCAGCCTTTTGGTGTGCGGGGCGGCCCCCCGACCGACGGAGCCAGCCGGCCAGGGCCGAGACCTGCCTTATTTAGGGGGTTTCTGCACTCACTCATTTACAGCCACCTCTCGGAGTTTCGCCATCACCTTTGATCGGCTTCTTATCTTTAAAGGAACTCACGTTTAAACAGTGTCATTCTGGGAAGTGATGTCTCTGAACTCCCAGGTTTCAGCGGCTACTTACATATTTTTCTACGTGCGTGTATATTTAAATTAAAAAATGCCCACTCATAGATGTGCGTTGCCTCCCGCACTACTTGGCGAGTGTGCCTGTCACACTTTGGAGATTGCTAGTCTGGGGTCAATGTGACTGTGACCGTGAACTTGGAGGGAAAAGCAAACCAGCACTTGACAGTGTCCAAGAAGGACTGCCGGGGCTGGCAGCACAGGTGCTGGACCTGTAGGGAGAGGGGAAGGAAGAGGAGCAGAGAGGCCTCTGGGTAACTTTCTCGGGGGGCACATCCCTCCTTTTGTTCCCGTGTTCTGTGTGAATGCCTTCTCTGTCAAAGCTGGCCACGCCCACAGTTCAACATTCCAGGAGACATTTGTTTCATGACCTGAGTATGTGTAAGGTTTTATTTTGTTACCAATTAAGAATACAGTGGTACCTCGAGATACGAGTGCCCTAACGTACGAGATTTTTGAGATACGAGCTGTCAAGCGAGTGATTTTTGCTTTGAAATACGAGCAATATTTGAGATAGGAGTAATTGCTCGGATCGGCCGGCTGCACACGACCCACCAGTTTACCGAGACTCGAGTGTCTCATAGTTTCCCACGCCTCAAGGTTACGGAACAAATTAAACTCGTATCTCGAGGTACCACTGTATTCATATCACTGTTTCCCTCAATGAATGTCCACATTTTTCAGTTTCCCACATTTCTTATTCCACACATTTCCGAAGGCAGGTGAGCCAGCGTCCTCAGCTGTCCCCCCTGAGGGAGGCAGCCTGTGGTCTGTCCCAGTCCCTTTCTGGGACGTGACCTGCTCCCACATTCCTGAGCCCCAAGAGCCGTCTTGCCAGGCCGGACAGGATGGCTGGTTGAATACCAATCGGCACTCGGTATGGGTGATGTCTTGCACTCGGTATGGGTGATGTCTTGTTCGGTGTTTTTTCTCCATAGCGTGTGGGAGCGCAAGAGGACGGCGATGTTTAATGAGCGTGTGATTCTCTCCCCGGTTTAACACGTTGTTTAAACGTTTTGGAAAACGGGCCCACAGATCTCTGGATGCATGTTTAGTGCAAGAGCGGAGATTGACAAAACGCCTGCCTTTCCCTTATTAGCAAAAACAAAATGCAAAGCAGGTGTTTACTATTTGCCCCTTCCTGTTACTTAGCAACTTTGCGCATGAATTGTGAGTCATAAAGGAAAAGCCAACAGGAGGGTGGGAGGAAGCTTAGTTGTGTTTTCTGGGAATGAGCCTGTGGCCTTTAAGGAAACGGGTGTGCAGATGCGGTGGGAGCCCCGAGGGCCGATCCTCAGCACCTGTGTCCCGGGCCCTGAGTCCTGCAGGCTGCCCCCGCCCCTGTGTCCCGGGCCCTGAGTCCTGCAGGCTGCCCCCAGCCTCTGTGTCCCGGGCCCTGAGTCCTGCAGGCTGCCCCCCCCCGTCCCTGTGTCCCACCCCTGAGTCCCCGCCCCTGAGCCCTGCAGGCTGGCCCCGCCCCTGTGTCCCGGGCCCTGAGCCCTGCAGGCTGGCCCCGCCCCTGTGTCCCGGGCCCTGAGTCCTGCAGGCTGGCCCCCCGCCCCTGTGTCCCGGACCCTGAGTCCTGCAGGCTGCCCCCAGCCTCTGTGTCCCGGGCCCTGAGTCCTGCAGGCTGCCCCGGCCCCTGTCTTCCTGACCTTGACAGCCCGTGCTGAGGTGGCCGTGCCTTAGCGAGGCTGTGGAGTTTCTGCCTCTCCTGGACGAGAGGAACAGTCGGTGGCCGCAGGAGCTGTCTCTGTCTCTGTCTCTGTCTCTGATGCATCCAGTCCTGTTGTGATGTGCAGTTAGAGCTACTTCTTTCTAAGAGAACAAACCTTTCACGGACATGGCAAGTTATTTTACCAAGTGGAGAAGTCTGGCCTTGGTTTCTGGGCTGATAGTTACAGTTCCGGGGTCGCACCTCGTGGACCCAGCCCCGCCGTCTCCACCGCTGGCAGCGCCTCGGGGGCCGTCACTCGGACAGGAGTCGGGGAGAGCTTAACTCACCCAGATCGCCCCAGGGCGGTCCCCAGCATCACCTCACCCCCAGATGCAGCGACGCACACAGGCCCCGAGGGGCCCGGAGTCCGCAGGGGGCGGTGGACGGCGTGTGCCCTCACGGCGGGCAGGGGCTCCAGAAGTCTGGTCGGAGCTGCTGAGCGTCCCCCCCGCCCGGGCCGCTGGCTGGAGGCCCGATCTGTTGTTTTTTCTTTTGAGGAAGGTCGGGCTGCAGAGAAGGGAGCCATCTGTCCGACACGTTATTTTAAGCTTCAATAGCAAGTCGTCGGCAGTATAGTTAATGTGTGGAGGGGACCACTCACGCCTGGAGACCGTCTCTAGAACAGTCTTCCCAGCCTGGTCGCTGTCGCTTTGGGGTGGTGACCCAGTCGGTGGTGCGCATCTTTGCGCTGATGTTTGCGCAGAATTAATTAGCCGGTTCGACGCGGCGTCAGGGCTGGCACGGCTCCTGCTTCCCGTGCCGAGTGCTGCCGCCCGGTGCTCTGAGGCAGGGGGTGGTTAGGGGGCGATCGGGCTGTCTGCGGGGTGTGGTGGCGGTTGTCACTGGCTTTCGGTGGCTCACGAATGGGCTCTCCAGCACCTCCCAGCTGCTAAGCCTGCACTGGAGTTGTTTCGTGACTGGCCAGCCCCGGTCCGCGCCGGCTCCCTGTCCTGTCTGCTCAGCCGGCGGGTGCGGGAGGAGCGAGGGGGCGCCAGGCCCCTGGCAGGGAGCGGGACCGGCATCGAGGGCGGCCTCCTGCGGCCCCGGGGAGTCCTGTTGGGAAGAGAGACGTTAAGCAAAGAGTCACGGGAAGTGGCTGATGATAGCAGGGCCCGGAGGCACGGGATTCGTGCTGTAGGTCAGGCGGATGCTCCGCTGAGGGAGTGTCATTGGAGTGGGAGCCCAGGGACACGGAGCGGGGGCAGGACCCACCTGGACGAGGGGCGTTGGGAACAGCATCCTCCGGGCAGAGGGTGCAGAGGGCACGAGGTGCAGGCAGTGTGAGGGGCACAAGCTGCCCCGGTCGCCTAGGAGGCGGAGGGGGAGCTGGAGACTGGGCCAGGGGAGCAGAGGGGGAGGGGGAGGCTGGATCAGGGGGAGCAGAGGGGGAGGGGGAGGCCGAGCCAGGTCAGGGGGAGCAGGGCGGAGGGGGAGGCTGGGCCGGGGGAGCAGTGGTGGCCACTGACCGCAGGGCCTCCGTGGCCATCCGAGGATCGCACGGAGCTCAGCCCTGAGCTGGCGCCGCACCCAGGACGTGGGGAGCAGGGAGCTTCTGCGCAGCCCAGCACATGCGGCTGTGGCGGCAGAGCGAGCGGTTCCTCACGTCCGCCGCCGCCACGGTCACAGCAGCAGGTCCCGGACCGCGCTGGCAGACGCACAGGGGGACCGTTGTGTACAAGCAAACACTTCCCGGGGCTCCAGCATGGAAGCACGACGCTAAGGTTATCGATGCTCAGACCCATCGCCTCCCCCACCCCCCGCTTCTGTATTCCTGCAACATTTTCCCTAAAATTAAAAAGCTTTATTGAAAAAGCCAGTGCCCCGTTCAGAGAGGAACAGAGAAAGCAGATGCCTGGCTCTGGCACAGCCTCGAGCAGCGCTCCCGAACCCGGGCTCTGCGTGGGTTAGAGGGCCCAGGAGCCGAGACCGCGGCCTGCTCGGTTGTGCGGGGTGTGCGGTACCTGCGGCACGTTCCCCGGGCGCGGGGGGGACCCAGGGCAGAGGGTGCGGTGGCAGGAAGGCAGGGAAGCAGTGTCTGTCACCCGCTCCGCAAAGCCTGTAGGTGGGAGGAAACCCCTGCGTCTCACCCCCAGGCTGATGCGGGGGGTGGGTGGACACACCGCAGCACCAGGTGGGCAGGCGGATGGAGACACCGCATGGCAATGCCACTGGATCCCCAGACTGAGGGACGCTGGACGAGAGGGCCTCCGAGGTCCAGGGCTCTTTAAATTGGGGACATTTGAAGGAGCAGCCCAGCCGCTGGAGCGCAGAAGAGAAGGCGGGGAGCAGTCTGCGAGGGGCCTGCCCGCCTCTGATCCCCAGCGACGGGGAAGCAGTTGGTGCTGAGCGGGGTCCGCAGAGAAGGACCCGCTGGATTGTCTGGGAGAATGGGGGAGCCCGGGGGGTCTGATGGAGCAGGACAGGGCAGGAGGCGGGGTGCTTCCGTTGTTCAACGTTAACTTCCGCCTGAAATCTCCATGAGTCACGCCGTGATCCGACCCGTGGTTTCTAGGGGTTTGCGTTTCTGGGGTTTGCATTTCTGGCCCTTCGGGGGCCAAGGCCTCAGCTCCTGGCCGCTGCCTCGAGGAGACGCCGCTCCGGTGGGAAGGCCTCAGATGTCAACAGGAGCAGCGCGTCTCCGGTCTTACCCTGTTAGCAGGTTGGCAGCCACGTGCAGATTGTGACTCACCGCTCAATCTGGCACGAGACTCGTCTTTCCGCGTCGCATCTGCTCAAGTGTGACCGTCACCGCTGCTGCGGCCGCGTGTCTGCCTGCAGCCGAAGGTAGGGATAAAGCACCTGCCCCTCCGCAGAGCGAGAGGGACGGACGGCGCCGGTGGCGGGGAGCGCGCTGAGCCTGCCGTCCCCACCCGTCCCGGCCCTGCACGCCGAGCTCTGCGTGGCAGCGGGCGTGGCTGGGGGCGGGGAGCAGCATCAGAGAGGGTGCCCGGGGCAGAGCCGCCTGGGCACCAGCCCCTCGGAGAGAGTGCGCTTTGCCGCCACCGTCGCCCCTCTGTCGGGCCGCGAGCGGTGGGTCGGGGTTTTGAAAGCCACGTCTGCTGGCAGATGACTGTTTGGATTTTTGCTGCGAGGATGCAGACACTGTTTTCCTCGGTGAAGCAGGCAGCTGCCTTTGTCTCTCCTCCTGGCAGACACGTAACGTCACCTGTGAACAGGAAGTGTGCATCTCCGTTATGTGAGACGGGGGAATGGAAAGCGCCTCTGGACATGGATGCTGCTCGTAGTCTAGGGGCGGAGCTCTCTCTGCGATCTGCTTGGGAAGAAAGCAGTGCCAAAAGGGCCCTCCCCCTGCCTGTTGGCAGAGATGGTGTCTTGGGGACCTTGCCTCCCACCGCGGCCCTCTCCTTCACCAGCGAGCGCTCCTGGAGACGGGGACGGGAGTGGAGGGGCATGTGGGGTCCGCAGCCAGGGCTCCGGCCCCTCTTCAACGCGTGCACGGGGCTTGGCTTCCAGACCGGCGCTCAGCCTCCTCGGTGCCCAGCTCCTCGCCTGCCACAGTGACGGGCTTTCCAGAAAGTGCCGCTAGCCCTTCAAGGTGACCGGCGCGGGAGAGCCAGCGGAGGCTGCCGGGAGCCGAGCGTCTGGCTCATTTGCATCCGCTGTCGGAGCTATGATGGCTATTGATTATGATGGCTATTGATTGAGGATCGTTCAGAGAACAGGCCCCTCCGCATTAGCATATGCTTAGCAAACGACCTCCGTTCTCATAGGACAGCAGATTTCTGCTTCCTGCTGAGTCGGAATTAACTGGCTTTCAGCCGCGCACGTGGACTGCGGAGAGAAGGGCGGACGTCCTTCGGCCTGGCGTCCACCGTGCCGCGGAGCGTGCCGTGTCTCCATCATTTCGAGGAACCGCAGGGGGATGGAAAGTGAGGTGCCCTCCTCCTCTCTTCGGGTTTTCACCTTCCGCAGCGTCAAGCTCAGAGCTGAGGCTGAACATCCAGCAGCTGTAGTCTGGGAGGGACGGTGTGGCCTGAGAGGTGGTTTCTTAGTCACTGTTCCTTAGGCTGCTTTGTATTTCTTACTGATGTCAGAGCGGAAGGAAGAGGGAGAGAGAGAAACATCAACGATGAGAGAATCATCGATCGGCTGCCTGCACACAGGGGATCAAGCCCACACCCCGGGCCTGTGCCCTGACCGGGAATCAGACTGTGACCTCCTGGTTCAGAGGTCAATGCTCACCGAGCCACGCCGGCCGGGCTGTTTCTTAGCCTTTCTGAAAGTCAACAGCGGGGCCCTTACCTCTAAAACGACCTCTTGTTCTTTCTGAGCTGCTTTGCTGCTTAACGCCCTGGCCGCCTCTTCCAGGCCCTCCAGCTGCGTGGTGCTGGGTTTGTAGAAGTCGCAACTTGAACATCCGCCTCCCGCCCTCTTCCCCGGCGGCCTACCACCTCGGTGTACCTCCCCCTCCCCCATCCCTGCGCCTCTCCCTGCCGGGGTTCCACATTTGCCGCCCGCCCTCTCCGCTCGGAGTGTGAGCTGTGCTGGCGTGCCCCGAGGACCTGCGCGGATCGGTGGCATTGCTGTCAGCCTCTCCGCGCTGATGCCCGCGCTCACGGCTTAAACAAACGGCATTGTGTGGTGCGCTGCTCTCGGGGGCCTGGGCCGCCGGCGGAAGCCTTTCATGCTGTGAGCGGAGAGCTAATTCCGCGTCCTCCCTCTGCCCCCAGAGGACACGCTTTCTGTCCCTGACCTGATGGGCTGGAATTTAATTTGCCAGGTCCGACAGAGACGGGATGCAGTGCAGCGTCCTTAATGGATAGTCTTGCATCCCTGCGCCGTGTTAGACATCCCCTCTGTGGCCAGCGGCTCGGATGTGAGCGCAGACGCGGGGGGATTTCGCTCTCCGAGGGTCGGAGCCAGGCCGCCTCTTCCGGGGCCGCGCTTGGCATCTCCACGGTGAGCCTTGGCTGGAGGGAGAGTTCACCCACCGAGAGGGGGCGGTTTGCAGAACCGGCTCACAGGCCCCGAGGTGTCCGGATGCGCCAGGTGCCGTGCTAGGTGCTTACAATCCATAGTCTCAGTGACTGTCAACCTTGAGAGAGACCGGTTCCACTTGGCCAGGGGACAGAGGACTTCCTTTGGGAGGGAGGTCCCAAAAAGAGTGGGGCTGATGGAGGCGCGCCCCGTGTGCCCGCAGTGAGGCGTCTGAGAGTCCTGTGGCGCGTTCAGGGGTGAAATGGTAAAAGGCACAGAGAAGACGAATCAAGTGAAATGCAGGCAGAACAGGGAGCTGTACAACAAGGGAATAAATGCGCTCATGCGCCCGGTGTAGCTCACCTGCCTGAGAGTCATCCCACACACCAAAGGGTTGCAGGTTCAATTCCGGGCAGAGCACATACCCAGGTGGTGGCTGGATCCCCAGCCGGGGTGCATACGGGAGGCACCCAATCAGTGTTTCTCACATTGATGTTTCTCTCTCTCCCTCTCCCTTCCTCTCTTTCTAAAATCAATGAGCAAGCATACTAGTATCCTCAGGTGAGGATGTGTGTGTGTGTGTGTGTGTGTGTGTGCGTGCGTGTGTGTATGCATGAAGTGTAGAATGTAAACATTGAATACCCGTTTAAGCACAGAGTGTGACATATCTTGAATTAGCTAGTGTCCAGCCAGGAAAGGGAAGGGCTGGGGTTAGGGTTGGGGTACCTTAACCCCAATTAAGGGCTGGTTGACTGGATGGCAGGAGGAGGAACAGGGAAGTACCGTATTTTCCGGCATATAAGACGACTTTTTAACCCAGGAAAATCTTCTCAACAGTCGGTGTTCGGGTTATACACTGGGTGTCGTCTTATAGGGCGGATATATCCCAAACTGTTTTAACTGGAAAAGTTGGGGGTCGTCTTATACACTGAAAAATACGATAGTGTTTTTTACAAAAGGCCATGTTGTCCCGTTAGCCTTCTGAAAACGGAGTCATTAACACCAGTGACGCTGACAGAGGCCAGGGCCCTGCGGGTCTGTGTTTTGGGACGCGGGTCCCTGTTTTGGGAAGCGGGTCCCGTTCATGCGGTGTCTCTGTTCCCGCTTAGGTATGTGGATGACGTCATCAGCCGCATCGACAGGATGTTTCCGGAAATGTCCATCCAGTTATCCAGACCCAACGGAACGTCAGCAATGCTTCTGGTAAGTTCTACCCGGCCGTCTGAATGGAAGAAAACTGGCCTCGAGATGGCGTGGTGCAGGGTGTGAGGTCTCTGGACTCCAGAGCCGTGGGCCCGGCAGAGTGGTGGCCCCGTTGTTCTCCGCCATCGCCAAGCGGTCCCCGCCGGGGGCAGCAGAACCTCAGGTGTCAGCGACTGTCATGGGAGCCCTGGGTCGGTCTTCCGGTTGTCTGGTCGTCCGCAGTGTCTGCCCAGGTATCAGGGGCAGAAGGATGGGGAGGCAGACTTGGCTCCCTCTAAGGCGTTGGGATGTCTTTGGCTCACCCACAGCTGGCCAGCCTTCCCTCGTGGGTCCATCAGAAGTGGAGGGGCGGCCCCTCCCTGCGTCTGAGCTGAGGATACACTCCCGCCTCCTCTTCCTGCACGTGGACCGCAGTCACGCACAGGAGACGGGCGGGAGCAGGAGGGCAGGACACACAGGTGAACACGCAAATGACAGGTCACAGCAGCTTTCTCTCTCGTGTGTGCTTGTGTCCGCGTGGGCTGCCGTGGGGACCGCTGCGGGGAAGGGAGGAAGGAGGCATCCCCGCTAGTTCCGCCCCCAAACTGTCCCTGACCCCACCCCACCCTTCCTGGCTGGACACCAGCTGATTCCAGATACATCACTTCCTCCACTTCCTCCGGCGTCTTGGGGAGTCGGAGGAGCTGCCCACAGCTGGCCCCTCCGTTCCCCGATGATGCACCCCGAGCTCTCGGCCTCTGTTGTGGCTGTGCTCTCTGTCCAGGAGGAAGGGGTGCGGGAGGGGGGGTGCTCTTTGATGCTGGGGTGTTAATATCATGATGGAATAAATCCTATTTCCGTTCCTGGAGGAGATGAGCTCAGTCATCCAGAAGCAAATCTCGCTGTGTTGATATTTAGTTTCAGTTCATCTGCCGCCTAACATCCCATTATTAATTTCCTTCCAGCAGTCAAATGTTATAAGCACTTAATCGAGTCAGAGATAGAACAAGCAGCTGGCTTCTTTCGGCATTTGGAATACTCACGCACTGCCGGCTGGTGTGGCTCAGTGGTTGAGCATCGACCTATGAACCAGGAAGTCATGGTTTGATTCCCGGTCAGGGCACATACCCGCGTTGTGGGCTCCATTCCCCATGGGGGGCGTGCAGGAGGCAGCCAGTCGATGATTCGCTCTCATCATTGATGTTTCTCTCTCCCTCTCCTTTCCTCTCTGAAATAAATAAAAGCATATAAAATATATTTTTTAATATATTAGAAATTGTGACTGATTCATCAGGTATAAAATTGTAGGAAAAAGATGAAGCTTCACCCATAGTATTTGACAGATACCTTGATATAATATAACTGAATCTTTACGTGATGTGATTTACAACAAATAAAACCCATTTGTCAATCTTTCTAAATATACGTTTAACTGATCGCCCATCTCTTTAGCATATTCCTGCCTTCTGTTGAATGAATGGCACGTCTTTTTTAAGCCCCGCGGGCACATCTCAGTGCCAGGGTGGAGAAGCCCTGCTTTAGCGCGGGCAAATGTGCGGCTCCTGGAAAATGCCAGGATGTTTTTCTGGAGGCGGCGCCGGAGCAGGACACAGACGTGTCCCCGTGTGCCGAGGCCAAGCCGCAGCTTCAGCCGTTTTGGAGAACACCCCGGAGTCTAAAATTCTGTGATGCTGCTCTAGCCGGTGTGGCTCAATGGACAGAGCGTCGGCTTATGGACTGAAGGGTCCCGGGTTCGATTCCAGTCAAGGGCATGTACCTCGGTTGCAGCCTCCTCCCAGCCCAAGTCCTGGTCAGGGCTTATGCAGGAGGCAACCAATCCATGCGTTTCTCCCACTTTGATGTTTCTCTCTGTCTTTCCCTCTCTCTCCCATTCTCCCTAAAAATCAATGGAAATATATACTGGGGTGAGGATTAACAAATAATAATAAATAATAAATACCTAGTTTAAAAAATAAAATTCTGTGTGCTGCAGCAACCACTTGCGGCATCTGTGCCCAGATTCCAACACTTGGTCTCAGCGCCGATTCTGATTGGAATTCTTTGTTAAATGCTTTTTTGAAAATGCCAAATAATAAGTCTGTAAGACTTATTAGAAAAGTCAGCTTTTGTTTTTTACTCATTTGACACATACAAACTGTCCATTTGTTTCCTGAAATCAGACCCGTTCTCGAAGGCAGCAGATCTCAAACTGGGGTCCGGCCAGAGGGGCTGCAGAGACCCTTTCGGGCTCCCAGAGTCCAGGCCACCTCCAGGGCAACATCGCTTTCCTCTTCGCTCTCGTTCAGGTTCACGGTGTCTCCGGGGCCGCCGCCACCGCATGCCTGTTGGCTGCGTCTTGGTTTTAGACGTTTCGGTTTTGTTTCTAATTGGCAAACGCTGGCAGCTTCCGCCGGAACCAGAGTGCCAGGTAACTCCCAGGATCGCAGTGAGACCACCATGTTAGAGCCGCCGCTCTCAGGAGAGAGGGTCTCCCGTACGAACGTTCACCCTACATTTCACCAGTGTGGTCCCAGAAGCGGTGCTGCGATGGCAGGGAAATGAACGGAAGCTTATTAATGATTAAAACGTCAAGGTTTTAAAAAGAGGAAAAGTTAAAGGGATGCAGGCCCTTCTACAGGCCAGCTGCCTCGGCTTCCTCGGAGAGCTTTCCGGGGGCAGTTTGGGGGCTGGGAGCGGGGCTGGCTCGACCCGCACCGAGGGGCTGTCTTAGGGGAGGAGACTGAAGCCTGTGAAGTGAAATAGCGTGTTGTATGAGGTTTGCTTTAACACCTTTCAGAAGAAAGTGGGGGCTGGGTAAAGCGGCTGTGGCAAAATTTAAGTCCTGGTCGTTTTGTAACTTGGGTACTTGTTAAATAACCTGTCCCTTTATGTTTGAAAATGTTTGCAACCCAATACTGTGGGTGACTGTCTAAATCCAAGGTAGATAGCATTTCTCCCAAAAATACAGAGAAACACAAGCAAATAAAACTACAGGAGCCAAGACCGGTTTGGCTCAGTGGATAGAGCGTCGGCTTGCGGACTGAAAGGTCCCAGGTTCGATTCCGGTCAAGAGCATGTACCTTGCTTGTGGGCACATCTCCACTGTGGGGCGGGCAGGAGGCAGCAGATCGATGTCTCTCTCCCATCTATGTTTCTGACTTTAAAATATATTAAAAAAAAACAAAAAACTACAGGAAACACCATGAACACAACGAGAAGACAGAATGCCCGCACCCCACACTGTGTGTGAAGACAGAATGCCCGCAGGCAGTGAGCTCTCCCCAGCGGCCCCTGTGACTCCCTGTGTGAGGTCAGGGCAGCCCAGAAAAGGCCGATGAAATGGGGCGGTGCTTGCCCTGGAGGGAGGCGGGCGTGGATGGGGGGCCCGGGGAGCATTGGTGGCGGCGGAAGCGTTCTGCCCTTTGAGGAGAGGTTTGTGTGGCCGCGCATTTCTCCACGTCGGAGAAGGGAGCACTCAGGTGCATTTTACTAGAGGCAAGCTTAACCTTAAACATGGTTAAGCCTCAAACTGGAGGCAAATCTAACCTGAAACATGTTTGAACCTCAAACTGGAGGCAAACTTAACCTTAAACATGTTTAAGCCTCAAACTCTGCCAGCGGTGTGCTTGCCTAAGCGTCTAGGGAAGCAGTCTGCCCCGCCCGGAAAAGTGAAGGCGGACCAGAGGCAGCAGAGATGTGTGATCATCAGGAAGGACAAAAAGATAACTAGATTCCCGCTCAGGGACATGGCGACCACCGTACAGTTCTTCCAGCTTCTGAGGTGTTTGAAGGTCTGAACAGCACAGCGCGAGGGACCACCCACTCCCGCCCAAGGAAGCAAGCGCCACTGCTGACCATCGCTCTCCGCCGACCTTCACCCCCGGGGGACGGAGAGGTGGAAACTGCCCTTGAATCAGAAACTCGGAAACAGGCACAGATGCGAAGAAATGAAGAGAACTTACACTCAGTAAAAAACGGACGAAATGATCAAATCGTCTCAGAAATGGAAGTTCAGCGTGCCCAAGGGAAATAATAGACTCAGCTGCAGGGTAATAAGGGCATTGCAGGGATGCCGGGAACAGCCGAGAGGATGCGGATGAGCAAAGAAGGAAGAGGGTCAGCGAGCAGGGGGTGAAGGGAAGCAGAGACGGAAGAGAAGCCGCAGCTGCAGTGGAGCCCAGAGCGCGGGGGAGCAGGAGGGATGTGCAGCTCACGGAGGTCTGGTCTGCACATCGGCGGGGCTCGGCCTGGGACATGGACCAGTGACAGTCGGGTCTGGGAGGTGGTCCATGATGCCATCAGACATCAGAGACCAAGAAGTCCCCACGGCTTCCAAGCAAAAGAGCCCAGGAGCTTGCAAAAAATCATCAGTAAAATGTTGCTTCAACACGAGTCTTTCATTGTGACTGGCAATGAAAAGTGGATTTTTTTGAGAATCCCAAATGCACAAAATTTTGGGTTGATGTAGGTCAACCATCAACATTGACTGCAAGGCCAAATCGCTTCAGAAAGAAGACAGTGCTCTGCGTTTGGTGAGATCAGGAAGATGTGGTGTATCAACTTCTAAAGCCAGGTGAAACCGTTAATACTGACTGCTACCAACAACAAATAAACAATTTGAACCACGCTTTGATCGTTAAATGATCAGAATGTGCCAGAAGACACAACAAAGTAATTTTACTTCATGATAACACACCATCACACACTTCAAAACCAGTTCAAGACAGGTTAAAAGATCTTTCCTGGGAAGTATGAACCCACCTGCCGTATTCACCAGCCCTTGCTCCTTCAGATGACCACTTGTTGTGATCAATGGCACACGCACTGTCTGAGCAGCGCTTCAGAACGTACGAAGGAGTGGAAAATTGCCCGAGACCGGTTTGGCTCAGTGGATAGACCGTCGGCTTGCGGATTAAAAGGTCCTGGATTCATTTCTGGTTGGGAACATGTACCTTGCTTGCGGGCACATCTCCACATTGGGGCGGGCAGAATGTCTCTCTCATCGATGTTTCTGACTTTCTATCTCTCTCCCTTCCTCTCTGTAAAAAATCAATAAAATATATTAAAAAAAAAAAAAGAAGAAGAAGAAGAAGTGGAAAATTGGTTCCCTGAATGGTCTGCCTCAAAACAAGAAAAGTTCTATTGGGACGGTTTCCACAAATTACCTGGAAGATGGGGAAATGTGGAGCGAGGAATGGACATTATTTGGAATAAAGCTTTTATTACTTTGGATAATTTCTCTTGAAATTATCATGTGTTTTTTACAGAATCCGCATTATTGACCGGTTCCCTGCTGATGACACTGTGTGGGAACAGCCGCACATTGTAGACCAGCGGGAGCCGGCCGCAGGTGCACAGAACACCACGTGCACCCGCCAGCCCCGCCTCGCACCTGCCTGCCAGCCTTGGCCGTCCGCCCTGCTGTGCAGCCCCTGGTTCCTGGACGCACAGCCCCCCTCCACCTTTCTCCAGGCCAGCCTCCTGCTCCTTAGGGAAGCTCACCTGTCTTTATAACCTGGCCTCAGTTCACCTTTGACCTCTCTCCTCCTCCCTCCCCCGGCCTGGGTCCATGACGCTCTCTGGTGCTCCTCGTCGGAGGCCTGTGGCATCTGCATTGCATCGTCTCTCCTGCATGGAACTGGTGGCGTCTGCAGAGGCTTGAGCATCCCTGGCCCCGAACTGCTCAACGCCAGCAGCTCCTCACTCACTGTGACAAGCGAAAGTGCCCCAGAGTGAGTGACACCCCCCCTAACACTTCATGTTGGGCCTGCTGATCCCTCCGCCTGTGACGTCTCACCCACCTCCTGGCCCCCTGGCAAAGCTGCCATGCGTTCTCCGGGTTGGGTCTGCGCTCCTTTTTGAGCGGCCCAGCTTGCTTCTCCAGGCCAGTGGTCGCTCCCAAAGCAGAGCACAGGCCTGTCTCACGGGTATGTGGTGCGCAGAGGGCCACGGGTTGGTGGCAAGCGGGTCACTTCACTTTAAAATGCCCGTTGGGTCCTGGCTGGTTCGGCTCAGTGGATAGAGCGTCGACTTGTGGACTGAAGGGTCGCTGGTTCTATTCCGTCAAGGGCACAAGCCCAAGTGGCGAGCTCACTCCTCAATAGGGGGCGTGCAAGAGGCAGCCGATCAATGATTCTCTCGTCATTGATGTTTCTCTTTTTCCCTTCCTCTCTGAACTCAGTAAAAATGTTTTTTTAAATAAAATGCCATTTAACAGCGCCTGCAATGTCACATGCCACATGCAGAGCCTCGATGGGCTTCTGAGGAGTGTGTGGCCTGGCCGGTGACGCAGCAACCTCCGTTCCCACCTCGGGCGCCGCCTCCATTCCCACTTCGGGCGCCGCCTGGGTGGGCACGGGGCACTTTACAGAGAGAGCGTCTCCCAGACCTCGCCGCTGGCGGAGGACAGAGCCGGCGGGAGTGATTGGCACTGATCTTGTTATCAGCAGACAGCCCCATTGATCACCAGCCTCTGGACTCCCGTGGACCTTGTCTCGCTTTGTATGTGACCAAATGGAGCCGATTCCTCCCCCGCCGCCGTCAGTAACGCGGAGCGAGTGCCGCTCCTCTTCCCGGTCACAGTCTTTGTTGGGAAGAGTTATTAACACGGGCCCGGCTGCTGTTGGGAGACACGCTTGTCTCCTGCAGATTTATGCCCAGCGATTGAATCTCATTAGCCCGGATTTACACGGCGTGGACCACGCGTGTAAATAATTGAAACCGTCCGGGGCTGCATTAAATCTTCCGCTGATTTTAAAAGCAGTTTATCTCCGTATTTTACTCTGTTCCCTCACCCGGTCCACACGGTTGATTTTTCCTCCCGTTAATCGTTTCGTTGTGCCTCTTGCATTGAGATAAAACAGTCGTCGTTTTAATAAAAGCGACACACACAATCCGTTTTGGTTGCCAGCTGAATTAACAGATGAGCGTGCGTTCACGCTGCCATGATCTGTGGCGTTATCGGTTATGTAAGTTATATGATGCTGACTTTTATGAGTGTTAAATTGAACTAATTGGGCTTCTGTAGTTACAGGAGTGCTGGTGGGCACTACACCGTTGCCATCACCATCAACCCCCTTCAGGAGCGAACAGTCAGAACGCAGGCTCTGGCCCGGCCGGCGGGCTCCATGGTTGAGTGTTGACATATGAACCAGGAGGTCACCATTCGATTCCAAGTCAGGGCACAGGCCGGGGTTGTGGGCTCGATCCCCGGTAGGAGACGTGCAAGAGGCAGCCGATGAATGATTCGCTCTCATCATTGATGTTTCTCTCTCTCCCTCCCTCTCTCTCTGAAATCAGTACAAATAAATTTCCTGTTAAATGGAGTGCACTCTGGAGCAGACCGCGGGCTCAGTCCCGTGCTCGGACCCTTCCGACAGGCCGAGGGCTAACCTGTCGGCTTGACTCAGGTGCATGGGGGAGGGGCAGAGACAGTTCACACAGCGACAGTGCCGTCCAAAAGGGACCTCACAGCCATACCCTCACGGAAGGGGTGAGAGTTCAGGAAGCTGATGGGCCTTCCACGCAGGGAGAAAGGAAAGCGAAGGGTGAGGCTTCTCCTGATTCTAGAAAAGTCTGCCCCTGCCATCGTGAGTAGCATCCTAATCACTGCTCCCCGGGACCCTGCCCGCCGTGCGGCGGGAACTGTAATATATGCTTATCAGTTTGACTTCCGCCCCAGCCCCGCCGCGCAAGGAGTTCGCTCCGATTCCTGGCGGGGAACAGAGATCGCGAAGGTCACACTGAGCACAGGAGCGGGTGTGACTGGCGATGCAGGGAGTCAGCCCCAAGTCCTGGCCTCGAGTCACCCCCCGCTGCGCTGTCCGAGACAAGGTCCCTGGGTCACACAAATGCAGGAAGCTCCTCGTACATGTGACCGGGGGGAATGTGTCGCCGTGAGTCCCGTCTCTCTAAAGGCTTCTTGAGAGAGGGTGGCTTTGGTGGAATACTTTCCGAATGTATTTCTGACTCTCCCCGTTCCGTTGCCTTCCTTCCCACGGGCTTTATCAAATGATGGTTTTGTCGGTAAATTTAGGGTGCAGTTGGGACTTAGCTGTAGATTGTAACCTCTCAAAGGGAGAGGGGATTTATGGTTGCCATTCATTCTCATTAAAATCGGAGCATTTGCATCTTCACTTTTGCATCTGGCTCCAGGAATGTTAAGCAGGCTGATTGTATGGAAGCGGGTCGGATTAATTGCAAATGGGCCAGACATCTGCTCGCGAACACAGAGCGGTTTTTTGAGCTCTGTTTTGCTGTTGTGTGTGATCTACCAGAGTGATTAAGTGAGGGCTGGCGGGGACGCTGGTACCAGACTGGGGTTCTCAGAGACTCACGGTGTAACCATCAAAATGAGTTTAAGGGTGGATCTGGACAGTTCTAGAACGGGGAGCAGTTACCCATTTCAGAGTGGACGGGTTTTTAGCCACAGCGTCCGGGAGCCTTCTCTGATCTTGGAGCCACTATGGGTCCACTCACAGCGAGCCCGGGTACGGGTCCCAGGCTCTGGGGCATTGGTTCTCAACCTTCCTAATGCCGCGACCCTTTAATACAGTTCCCCATGTTGTGGTGACCCCCAAACATAAAATTATTTTCGTTGCTATTTCCTAATAGTAATTTTGCTACTGTTGTGAATCGTAATATAAATATCTGTGTTTTCTGATGGTCTTAGGCGACCCCTGTGATAGGGTCGATGGACCCCCCAAAGGGTTCGCGACCCACAGGTTGAGAACTACTGCTCTGGGGCGAGGAGAGAGGACGGCATGGCTAGCTGCTCCTCCAGGAGCTGTGGGGTGAAGGGAGGGAGGGAGGAGGTGTTGGTGGAGAAATACCATCCAGGCTGGAGACTGGCGGAACGGGCGCGTTCTCTCCTGATACAACGGAACCGTTTCCGGGGTGGGTTTCCCGCGTCACTTATTGCTAAGGGGTTGGTGTGCACAGGAAGCGCTCAGTGGTCAGACACAGCTCAGCAGGCTCCTCCACTGCAGTCCTTGTCAGAGCCTTTAACGTGCCAGGGTGCGCTGCGAATCTTTACGAGGGGGTCTGTGTGTGGTTTCCCGACCTGTTTGACCAGGGACGCCTTTTCCTTCCGTGGAGAACGCTGAGCGACACGCTGTGGTGGAGAACTTGCTAGTACTGGTTTTGTAATTCGGACTGAGGATGCTGTTGCGCAGTTTAACGTGGGGTCCCCAGCTCCTTGGGGGCTGCCTAAGCGTCGTGCCACCTTGAACCCTGCAGGATTGGGCTTCTCCCAGACTCAGATTCCAGGGCACCGGTGCCACTGGCTCCGCTGGGCAGGAGGGAGGTGGGGCCCGGGCAGGCCTGTATGTGACAGAGGAAGCTGGCAGGTGACGGAGCAGCAGCGAGCAGGGAGGGACAAGTCAGCCTGTTTGAGGAAAGTGTCCCGAACAAGTGACATTTCCTGCGGTGGTGACCTGGCCTGCACCCGCGCCTATGGCTCCCTGGGCTCCGTCAGTATTGGCTCAATGAGCGAAGCGCTCGGTGCTCCAAGGCCTTTGCACTAAACATGTCCAGTGCGGATACTCCGTCACGTTCTGTTTCGGTTTCATTGTCAAAGGTACGTCATCTCACACCTGCAATCAGAGGTTACAGCGCCAGCTTGTCTGTTCCTGCCAGTGCCAGCTGTGCCGTCTCAGAGACAAGCCCTGGCCCGGGCGGCCGCAGCAGGTGCGCGGGCCTCGCTGTGCTGGGCGTGGGCTGGACGTGAGCTGATCCATCCAGGCCGTGACCCCGTCCCTCGTGGAGCCTGTGACAGGAAGCTGACACGGGAAAGAGGTGGCGTCTGCTACCAGGGGACTGAGCAAAGCTCGCTGACTCCCAAGAGGGGCCAGGCTACGGTGTGAACCGTGACCTTGACCTCATCCAGGCGTCACGGCTATGGTTCCGTTCCTGTCTTACAGCCAAAAATCCTTCGCTGGAGCTCTGCCGGCCCTTCCCGCTCAGCCCGCCTTCCGCAGACAGTGGCTTGTTACCCAAAGCCAGGGTCCCTCGCTGCCTGTGACGGGGGAAGCCATTTAGAGCACTTAATTCGCGCTGACTGCTTATTGGTGCATGCCGCAATTAAGTGAGATTAATGAAAGGTAAATTCCAGTCTTTACGTGGAAACAAATCTCCCGGAAAGGGCCTAATTAGCATGTGTGTTTATTTAGCCTCTCGTGGCTTAATTGCATCTCATCTTGCTATTTACAAACAGGCGTCATTATGGAGTAATGAGCGCGAGGCGCAGTGCGCTGCTGCAGAGGAGGGACTGGAAGCGGGGAGGGCGGACCGCGTGTCTGCCGGCTTTTTGTCGCTTTCGATGAAGGAGGCAGGAGGAGTGCTCCTCTGAGCTTCTGAGGGAGGACAGGGCGACGGCATGCCAGGTGGCAGCTCGCCCTTTGCTGAAGGAGTTGGCTGCCGTGACTCGCTGCTGCAGTGCTCCCCGCGCAGGTGCACGCACGCACGCACACAGCTGTCCGGCTCAGCGTGGATGCGTCCTCACAGCCTGCGTGGCAGAACCTCCGCACCTCACATCCCTGAGGCTCCCCAGAGGCCGGCTTTGAGGTGTGGGGTGTTCCTTCCGCAGCTCAGCCCGAGCCCCTCAGCCCCTTAGAAGCAAATGGAGAGAGAGGCATCCCTGACGCCTCGTCCCAACCGAACACTGCACACCATCCTCCCTGAAGGTACAAAGCAGGTTCACCCTCGGCCGCTGGGGGCGAGGCCGCTTAGAGCCGTGCTCCCTGGTTCCGGGGCAGAGCTGAGCTCCCAGTGGGAAAGCGATGAGCGGGACAGCAGTCCGTCCTTTGTCTGTGCGGTTCTCCGGTTCCTGGTATAGGACACAGAGTGGAGGGTCGCGGTGGCAAACCCGAGGAGGCCGCGCCCTGAGTCGTAGGATGGGGGGGGGAGGGGCAGGGGAACCCTCTGGAAGCAATCTTGGGAAATACCAGTGCCTCCGTTTCCCCAGGTTCCGGTTATCATGGCCGCCACTTCTGTGACTGTCCTGTAGAAATGCACATTGCGCCGAAACCGGTGTGGCTCAGTGGATAGAGCGTCAGCCTGCGGGCTGAAAGGTCCCAGGTTCGATTCCAGTCAAGGGCATGTGCCTTGGTTCCAGGCACATTCCCAGTAGGGGGCGTGTAGGAGGCGGCTGATTGATGTCTCTCTCTCATCGATGTTTCTGTCTATCCCACTCCTTCCTCTCTGTAAACAATCAATAAAATATATTTTTAAAAAAATGCACATTGCTACCACGCATACTGCAGTAACACCTAGCGTCCTTTAGGTGTACTAGCTGACGTCCAGGTTTAAAGTATTTAAACTCGGGGTGCAGGAATTCGCAGTTTTCGGCGCATTTGCTCACACAAACCGGATTAGTGTTAAGGCGGCCTAAGCAGGAGCCGGGAAGTTCTCGATGTTCTGACCGCAGCCCATGTGGAAGGGACCCGCCGCCGCGTCCTCACACAGTGGAGGCCTTCTTGTCGCCGCTAACTCGCAACTAGTCCTTTCCAGCTCACAGAGCGGCGGCACTGCTCCCCGTTCATATTAATTGGATTTTAAAGTGACCTTGTCTGCGTATTGATTTGAATGAACATTTTTCTACATCAAGGTCAAGCCGGCGCGCGCCGACAGTCGAGATGGTAAAAAGCCAAGCGCTGCCGAACAGCGTGGACAGGGGGCGGGGCTGTGGGGGGCACTTTGCACAGAGGACGCCGAGCCTGTGTAATGGAGGGAGTTCTCTCCTGATACAGTGGAACCGTTTCCGGGGTGCGTTTCCTGCCGCACCGATTGCTAAGGGGGTTGATGTGCCAGGAAGCGCTCAGTGGTCAGACACAGCTCAGCAGGCTCCTTCATTGCAGTCCTTGTCAGAGCCTTTAACGTGCCGGGGTGCACTGTGAATCTTTACGGGGCGTCTGTGTGTGGTTTCCCGACCTATCTTATAGCCAGATCCTTGGGGCGGGTGGCGGGTGGTGCGGGGACCACCCTGGCCTGAGCTGGGTCGCCTCCTGCCCCGGATGCTGCTGCTCTGGTGTGCGCAGGGTGAGGCCTCAGCTGGTCTGAACTCGCACCCGCCGCCTCGGGAAAAGTTATCCGTCACCTCCCAGCTAGCCAGGACCTCGTCCAAGAGGCCCGCTCCCAGCTGCCGTTTACCGTCTCCGTGGAGTGACTCAGCAGAATCCAGACTCAGTGAAGGGACGTGACCCCCCAGCCCCGCCTCCGCTCTTCCCTCTTGTTTTCCTCTCCTCTCGGTCCACAGCGAGACCATCTATATCTGTGTGCGGCCTCCCAGGCGTGCTCTGCCCCCGCCCTGGAGCCCAGGGCACCCCTGCATTTTGGGGGGAGGACCCCAGGAGTCAGGGGAACCTGGGTGGCACTGAACATTGTCGCCGCATCTAAGAGCACCTCTGAGGAGCAGCACCGGGTGGGAGTGCTCACTGTCCAGCCACCTCCACCATCCCGAGCCTGTGATGACGGACAGGCTGAACCAAGTGCCTCTGGCGGAGCCCGCAGCGGGGTGATGAGACAGCACCCTCCCCCGGGTTCCTCAGGGACACGCTCCTCAGCCACGCATCGCTTTGTCACCTCTTCCAGGAGCAGCCAGGGTGGCCTCTCCTGAGCCTTTCGGCCTCTGTGACACCGGGAAAATGGGCACATGGACAGATGACCTTTCCAGCCCTCACGTCACATGATTCTCTAATCCGGGTCGGCGCCCCGAGTGTCCCATGCTGCAGGCACTCATCTGTTCAATGAGTGAGTGCTTCTGGGGTCACTCACTCCATCTTTTCTTTCTCGGGAATTAGTAAATACGTAGGGTCTTAGTGCTGGGGGGAGCTGTGCCTGTCTGCCCCCCCTCACCTTCCTACCTGCCCCTGGAAAAACAGCATCCACAGAGCTGCAGGCCTCTTACGTCCTGGAGACTGACATCTGAGTGGCTGGTGGTGTGAGTGGCTGGTGGTGTGAGTGGCTGTGTGGTTGTGAATGGCTGTGAGTGGCTATATGGTTGTGAGTGGCTGGTAGTGTGAGTGGCTGTTGGTATGAGTGGCTGGTGATGTGAGTGGCTGGTGGTGTGGGTGGCTATATGGTTGTGAGTGGCTATATGGCTGTGAGTGGCTGGTGGTGTGAGTGGCTGTATGGCTGTGAGTGGCTGGTGGTGTGAGTGGTTGGTGGTGTGAGTGGCAGGTGGTGTGAGTGGCTATATGGCTATGAGTGGCTGGTGGTGTGAGTGGCAGGTGGTGTGAGTGGCAGGTGGTGTGAGTGGCTGGTGGTATGAGTGGCGGTGTGATTGTGAGTGATGTTGAGTGGCTGTGTGGTTGGCTTCTCTTTTTTTAACACACCCCTCCACACACACACACACACACACACACACACACACACCGTAGCTGAGGTCACCGTGCCACCTTTGTCTGATCGACAGGCGCTGTGCCACCCCTCGCCTCCCACGTGTGGCTTGGTGCCGGGTCACGCTGTGCCACCCCTCGCCTCCCACGTGTGGCTTGGTGCCGGGTCACGCATGTGCATCAGGTCCTGGGCTCCTGGTGCGGTTCAGCTTGCGGTCAGCTTGCTCCCGTGTCTGAGACACAGGCGCTGCCCAGGCTCCGGGGCCTTCCCCTGCGCTCGGCGTCTCCCGCCTGCGTGTCGACCCGGCACCATACTCGCTCAGTGTGGGGTGTGGCCTTTGGAGGCAGAGCGGAGACAAATATTTCCGCTGCTCTCCTCAACCTCACTCCACTCTCCTCTCCTCCTGCCACTGGCCTCCACAGTGAACTAGGAATTCCCTTCATGGACGCTCCGCACAGGCCGCCGCTGTGAGACCAGCGAGAAGACCGGCAGCTTCAGCCCCGCCACCCAGCGAACGGCCAGCCCGATGCGGGGCGAGGCAGGGACCGCGGTTCTCTGGCACCCACACTGGCTTCCTCTGAGTCCACAACGTGCCATCGAACACGCGGGGACAGACGCAGGAGGGTTGTGCAGGGAGCACTTTGGAAATGTGCTGCTGAGTGTAGAAGAAGGGTTACCGTGGCAACGGCAAGCCTGCTTCATCACCAGATGGCATTAGCTTTCTCTGCGGTCTCCCCGAGCAGTTGCCAAGAGCCCACCTGCACCCCCTCCCTCGGCGTCTTGCCTGTGGTTTGCAGGTGGCGTCCGCTGGCCTGTGTGTGATGCACTGCCATTTCCTGCTCCCGAACTCATGGCCATTGACCTGGCGCTGCATGCCGATACAGTAAACCGCTCATTACAAGCTGGTGCATGCCGATACAGTAAACCGGTCATCACAGGCTGGTGCATGCCGATACAGTAAACCGGTCATTACAAGCTGGTGCATGCCGGTACAGTAAACCGGTCATTACAAGCTGGTGCATGCCGATACAGTAAACCGGTCATTACAAGCTGGTGCATGCCGATACAGTAAACCGGTCATTACAAGCTGGTGCATGCCGATACAGTAAACCGGTGCGGTCAGACCACGGTCAGTACAGGCTGCTGCATGCCGATATAGTAAACCGGTGCTCAGGCGGCTGCGGCAGGTGGAGGTGCGTGTGCGCACTGCTCCGTGGGGAAACGGAGGCAGGTGGCCGCGTGCTCAGTCGTGTGCCATGCCCGTCGCTGCATTTCCTGCATCTTCTCACTCACCCTCCAGGTGCTCCCCCCGCCCGAGCACAGGCCCAGGCTGGTCTGACTCGCCCCGGGTCCCGCCACCCGAAGTGGCCGGGGAAGGACTGCAGCCAGTGCCCGGGTTCGCCGGCAAATGGAGAGGAGGCGGAGGAGAGAGGACGCCTTTCGTTCGGGAACCGCGGGGAGGCGGTCGCAGTCACAGCGAGTCCATGTTCGGGTCCTGCGACCGTGCCGTGGAGGCCGTGGAGATGACACCTCGCTGCACTGAGCGTGGGAAACAGGGGACTCCGATTTTATAGCCGTGGGATGACTTCACGGTGAGGCTTTGCTGTTTCAGAGCCGTAGCTTTTTGGAGACGCAGGCTGACATATTTACACGTGGAAACCGTACTCTGCGGTTTGTGTCAAAATAATGCAGAGCCGAAACCGGTTTGGCTCAGTGGATAGAGCGTCGGTCTGTGGACTGAAAGGTCCCAGGTTCGATTCCAGTCAGTGGCATGTACCTTGGTTGCAGGCATATCCCCAGTAGGGGGCGTGCAGGAGGCAGCTGATCGATGTCTCTCTCTCATTGATGTTTCTAACTCTTTATCCCTCTCCCTTCCTCTCTGTAAAAAACTAATAAAAAAATATAAAAAATAATAATACAAAAAGGGCAACCAGCCAACTAAGCAAGCGAACACGAAGACAGGGGAAGGTGGGTGGGGGAGGGGGGAGATTTGCCAAGCGTTGTCATTGTTACCTTTGGGATGGGTCCCTGGAGTTCCTGATGCCATTTTGTTTCTCTGTGTGTTATTTTAAGTCTTCCATAATAAAAGGTTTAAAGAAATAATTAAAACAACCGGAAAGCCCACTGCATAGGAGAACATATTCGCCAGTGATGGCAACGATAGGGTTTAATCTCCGACATTTACAGGGAACTCAGGCAGCTTAACAAAAAGAAAATAACTCAGTCAAAAAATGATCTAAATAGACGCTTCTCGAAAGAAGACAGAAGGCAGGCCAAGAGACACATGAAAACCTGCTCCAAGTCACTAATCACCGGAGAGATGCAGATCAAAACAGCAATGCGGTCCCACCTCACACCTGTCAGAACGGCTATCGTCAACAAATCCACAAAGACACGTGCTGGCGAGGATGCGGAGAAAAGGACCCTTGTGCACTGCCGGTGGGAATGCAGGCTGGTGCGGCCGCTGTGAGAACAGCGTGGAGTTTCCTAAAAAACTAAAAATGGAACTCCCATTTGACCTACTTCTAGGAATATATCCCAAGAAACTAGAAACACGATTCAGAAAGGATGTATGCACCCCTGTGTTCATAGCAGCACCATTCACCAGACCTAAGATTTGGAAACAGCCTAAGTGCCCGCCAGCAGATGAGTGGATCAGAAAACTATGTACATCTACACATGGAATACCACGCTGCCATAAGAAAGAAGGAACTCTTACCATTTGCAACAACATGGATGGAGATGGAGAGCATCATGCTGAGTGAAATAAGCCAGGGAGAGAAAAATAAATATCACATGT
>PVJN01011747.1:0-23357 GCA_004026805.1 Lasiurus borealis
TGGAGTGTGATGCTGGAGTGTGGGCAGGGGCAGAGGGGGATCTGAAGGTGTCACTGAAACAGGAATTTTTAGGGTGAAAAAGACAGGTTTAGGAAAATTTAGAAATTAGGGGACCTTGGAGGAAGCACAGGGCTGCAGACCAGCAGAAGGCTTATTTCCATAGAATGAGGGAGCTGGGAACAGCAACAGGTCTATGTTTTCATAATAAAGGGAAGGAAGCCCTTCAGCCAATAAGGGTGGGAGAGATAACCCCACAGGTCCCTTGTGAGGTTTGACCTTTGCTCTCAGGAGTTGCTATGGTAACAAGTCTAAAGGCCTGCTATTAGACTGCTTCCTGACCCCACATCCTGTACCTGCGTAAGCAGACCCCGGCCCCTACCTGGCCTATCAGGATGAGCCAACTCCCCTACCTGGCCTATCAGGATAGGCCAACTCAGTAATTCAAACAGCTCTCCACCCCCCGACCCCCAGTATAAAATGGTCATGTAACAAAGGCCCAGGGCTCTCAGCCTCTGCTCTGTTTTCGGAGTATGTTGTGAGCCCCAGCATGCTGGTCTGAATAAACCCCTTTGTTTTTACATGAGATCGTCTCTTGGTGCTCTGTAAGTGCGGCTTGCGTTCCGGGCTTAACAGGTGAAGCTTGGGTGGCTCAACAAGGGCTAGTCACATATGTAGTTTACCTGTTGGAATGGCTAAAAAGCACTTCCCCCAAACCTGAATAGTATAATAGTTTGCTGCCAGACAGCTCAGACCATCTTAAATCTGCATTTTATTGCCTCCTGCTGGCCAAACACCTGAACAGCTGTAGGCTATGCCCCAATCTGACAATATCTTTTGATACTCTACCCTTTGAAGTGTATTATTTCTACCTTGCCTTGGGACAAATTGTGTTAACAAAAGCAGAAGAAGTGTCTTCATTTCCTTTAGCTGAGGATCCTCTAAGCCCCAATGCCTTTCAAAATTATCTTTTCTCTCCAGACTCTTTAATCATCTATGCACATAATGCTGAACCCTTTGTAAGGCTGGGAAAAGAACCCTAGCAATGTATCCTAACATTATTTTGTAGAATTAGATGTTAAGAATAAACTTATTATATTAATGCAGTTTAGTACATACTAATTACCATATTGCAGGTGCACAATGTTCCCACTCTCTCTCAATGTTTTTTAGTAATATATTAGTGTTCTATGCTAAGTAACAAATTACCACACATTTAGCATCTGAAGACATCACACATCTATTATCTCATATATTGAGTAGGTCAGGAATCTGGACAAGGCCTAAATGGATCCTCTGCAAGGTTGGAACAAAAATGTTGGCAAGGGCTTCATACTCATTAGAGACTCAACTGGCATTGCATCTACTTCCAATCTCACTGAGGTGGGTGACTATTAATTTTCCTGTGGCTATATAATTGAAGGGTCTGGCTTCTTGTTGACCATCAGGCCTTTCTCAGTTTCTAGAGACTATCATATTTTTTTTTGCCATGTACAGGTCCTGTTACAGCTTTGCCTCTTCAGAGACAGAGAGAGACAAAGAGGGTGAGCCTCCCAAGATAAGATATTACATAATGTAATACTAGGATTTATATTCCATCACCTTGGCCAAGTTTGGTTGATTAGAAGCAGTCCACAGATCCCACCCACAATAAAACGGAAGTAATTATACAAAAATGTAAACACCAGGAAGAGAGGATTGTGGGGGCTCCCTTAAAATCTGTCCACAATTCTAGTAAACCATGAAAATAGCAATCCCAGATCTTCAAACTAAACTATGAGTAACTCCCACTTTTTATGCTTCTTCCTCCTTAGAAAACAAAATCTAAACCATAAAGTTTTCCCAATTTTCAAATAGTTTAAGCTTCTGCTAAAATATTGTTTCCCAAGTTGTTTTGGGGGACCCTTGGTACAAATCCTTTAACCAGAACTACAACCTATTACATAAATGCTGCTTTTTCCCATTACACTGACCTTCTTCAACTCATAGCTGATACTTTTAAGTTAAAGGGTTATAATATGCACTCCATGTTTTTTGTTTATGTTATTTTTTAAGTGAAATTACTACCACTGCTCCAATATTTTAAGCTTTGTATTTGGTGAAAAATTTCATTCACTTGATGTTTTTCATTCTATAGTCTACCAATGCACTCTAATTAGCCAGGGGTTTTCACTTTAAAAATTATCCTGCTCTTTATAAGATGTGTATCATAAGAGTTGGCAATTAACTGGTTTGAATCTCCTTTAGCCTGTCACACACAAAGCATGAGTCTTGGGATTTAGTGACTAATTTGTCAGTGACAAGTTCCTCATTTTTACATGACCCTTCACCAACCACATTGGAGGATCATTACCTTTGCTTCATTACATGTAAATTTTTCTCTACCCAGCTCTATTTCCTTCCATCTTTCTATAAAGAATCTCTCTAGTTCTCAAGGAAGGTTTACTTACTTTTATTTTTTATTTCTTTTCATTTGTTTACAAGTGACCCTAGATGGTATTTTAGAAAATAAGCATATCAAAGTCAGAAAGAAGAAAAGGAACCTATAAGGTTTTCTATCAAATCTGCTTTATTTAATAAGTAGACATTGGTGTTAAGAGAAATAGTGGCCTTGGGAAAGGGATAGGTCACACATGTACTAATAAAGTCTATAGAAAGTGGAATACATAACCATAAAATCATCGTTGCTATTTCATAAAACAATACCCTTGATCTTTTCTGAATATTACCAATCAATCTCCTTTTTTAAAGGTAATTTTTTATTCATAAACTGTTAAAAAATAAATAAGTTAGTCCATTGTCAAAAAAGACAAAGGAAAAGCAGAATGGCAGATTAGGGGGAAAAAATAACATGGAAAAAGTTAGAAGAAAATATGTTTACCCCTTCATTTGGAATTAGTTGAGTCTCATTTAATATAAATGGATGGATTACTTGACCTTAAGGTGTTTTAAGCTTTTTTGTCTTATGACTCCATTTGTATAAATAGAAGCTTTGAAGGAAAAAAAAAATGCATTAGAAAGCTAGGAAGAAAGACTACCTGAAATGACTTATAGTAGTATTCTTGAAATTTTTCTTTTGTAAAATTATATATATATTGCATTTAACAAATTTTTTCAATCTTTAAACTTTTAGAATATAGGACCTACATAGTAATTTAAAAACTTCAGATTCTCTGAGAACTTGCATTAATTCCTACCAGGAGTGATGTAACCACTGACTCTTTGGTAACAATAGCTTTATCACTTTATTTAGGACTAAGTTATTAGAATTATTTTTCTTTATAATATATTCAGTTGGCAGTTCACAGGATTATGGAATTAATCAGTTAATATTTACTGACTGTTTTTAGATGTAAGGCAATATATGTGGAGATTGTGGGTAAGTAAAGATGAGAAATTGGTTCAAAGAATAGAGACACTAATGAAATTTGAATTAGACAAAATGTAATTTGCAGTACCTACTGTCATCAGAAATGAATGGTGACAGATGCAGGTCTGCCCCAGCACATCTGAAATGTATGGGTTCTTGATTTCATTCAGGAAAGATCTCAGGTTTCCAGTCCAGATGACTACATTAATTAAAACGGAACAGTGAAACAAAGGAAGGCTTAAGCTAGAAGAGGCAAGATTATAGCAGCAGAAATGAGCCTTCACACAAATTAAGCATTAAGGTCCCAGGACAATGTCATTCTGTCAAATAATCTTAAGAACAGCACCTCAGGTCTGTTGACCACCAGACAGAGTCTTGGTCAAACTATCAATAACATCTCAGTCTCAGTGTGTTTTAGCTCCAGTGTATAAAAGCAGCAAGGCCAGGAGGAGTGACCCCATGAGTGACATCAGCACCAGCTTCAATGACTAATAAACTCCCTACCCTGAGGCTGAGCAGTAAGTGGAGACCATGACCCTGAATGGACACACCTAAAGAGCTAATGATATTCTATTGAGATCCTCCTCTGAGACCTCCAGATAAAAACTGTCAAGACAAAGAACTCATCATGCTTGGAGCATACCCAAGCCTTTCTTCCTCTTTATTCCCCAAGCATTTTTTCTTAGCCTTTCTTACTCCTTAGCTCCCCTTTCTTTTGCTTCTGTAATTTGTTTCCTGAGTCCACACAGCCCAGATGGCTAACTTTTCCTATGGCTCACTTCTAATCCTATGAATTTCTAAATTAACTTTCACTTCTATTTGAGTTCCTTGGATCAGAATGATTTTCTTAGTCAAACTCAAGGTCTAACATCTGGTGCAGTTCACTATTAACAAACAGATTTAATGTATCCTTGTTTTACTCTTTCTCCATTGATTCTAAATGCATAAAATGAGCTGCAATACTATCATTCTCTGGAGCATTTTCTCAATCTATTTGAGAACTTCCTTCTGAGCCTCCTTGAATCTTGGCTCAATTAATTTCCTATAAAGCTTTCTATATGTTTGGACTTCTTCCATCAGCAATATGAAAACTGAGATTCATAATGAAACCAAAATATGGGTTTTGCATCTGAGTTTGTTGTCTCATGAAATTTCATGAAGAATGAAATTGTAGACAAAGATGTTTATCAGAACCAAAGTTAATGAGAGAAGGCATTCCTGGAAAAGTGCAGCTGGAGTTCCAGGATCAGGACAGTGTCCAGAGTTTTCTTTTCATGTAACTGTCAGGTGTTAAAGTTTATTAGTCCTGTGCTGAGGAAAGAGAGAGTGAGAATGATGAGGAAAATAAGACATTTTTTTGAGGAAGATCAGTACCTGACTCTGTACTTAGTGAATTAGTATCTCTAATGCACATTCCTGTTAACCTATAGTCTAGTCACTGCTCCTTCTCTAATTATCTGGTTTTTCAAGACCTGTTTACCTAAATACTCCTATTTTATAGAGTTATCAGCACTGGCACCAGACCAAAGAGTATAAAGAGAAAGCTTCCTCCATATTGGTTGGCTCAGGATTTGGAAACAGGCTCTCTTGAGTCACAGTACTGATATATTTTGAAATAAATTAATTTTTTCCCATATCTCTGAGTACTCCTGTGTGTGTATTTTCCAGTCATCTGGTGAATTCTGTAACAAGAGGAAGTATGTATATTTAATTTAGGGAGTGGATACAGCCTTGCCAGCTCCTGATGGGTATTTTCAAAGAATTCTGTTGTAGCAACATCCTTGAATTGGTTTAGACATTTTGACTTGTGATTGGTTACCTGCAATGTGCTTGTCTTAGCAACAATGCATACATTTCAAGTTTATCTCTTATACATGCCCTTCTTTCCTTGCCCAGCTGGGTTGCCCTAGTAACTCCTTCTACCTAGATTCCCTGCTACTATTTCCTGCTCCCAAGGGCCCTATTTCTATCTACCTAGCTTCCTTCTGTCTCCTCAAAACCAGGTTACTAACATGCTTGAGACATATAGGTAAAGAATATAAAAAAAGTTGGGTTGAAAACACTGGTCATCTCATTTTTTTCACAAGTAATTTTCTCACATCATGTTGAAAAATTGGTGGCTTTGATAAGGTCATAGGTCAAAGTTTCTGAATCAAATTTCAATTATTTAGATTCCTTTTGATTTCAGCACCTTTTTTTAGTGCCTTGTACTTCTGTTTTACACATGCCTGGGATAAAAATTTTCCTATTTCTTTCTAAGTTCTTCTGTGTAGTCTAATAATCAAATTGACATGGGAAGGATTAGGAAAAGAAAATAAAGTTTACAATAAACATATGCAAAGAAGAGACCAAGGAAAATTGAGTAACTCACCAAAATGTCATAAGACATCATCTTAAAAACCACCTTTAGTCAAGGACAAAAGAAAATGTTGAGGGTGGTGTGTCAGTTATAGAAGGTTACCAGGAAAAGCAAAGTAAGCAAGAGTAAGATTGCTATGCTGATTTAAGTTCTTGTCTTCCCCATTGATTAAGTTTTTTAGAGATTTAGATAGTGTCCTCTTACTTAAACATTCAGAGAGACACGCTTACACCTGTAGATTTTCTTTATAAATGTAAAATATTCCTTACAAAGATTATCTTCTATTTGTTTTTCCAAAATATACTATTTCTTGAAAATTACCATCTAAAAATAATCCTTATTCCAATTAGGGATATTTTTTACAAAATTTACTTTCCTACCTAGAATAGTATGAAAATTTTTTGCTAAGTGTTTAGAATTTTTTGACTCTTAACAGTCTGACCAGTTGGCTAAAATGCTCTATAGAGTTCTCACATATGTAGAAAATATCTTCATGACTTACAAGGGTCTAATACTATAAAATTATTATTTTAAGAGATGCCTTTTTTGCCAAGAGTGAGTATAGCTAGAAATGAAGGAACTGATATGCAATGTATTCTCCAAAGGCAAAGCACATGAAACAGGAGATTCTTACATTGTGTTAGAGAAACAGTTCAGATCTAGCAGTATTCATTAGAATGTCAGGAGTTTTAAAGTAGCCTGTACAGAAAACACAGGTGTCACAGAGTATCCTACTTTGGAAGAAAAATGATCATTTACCATTTAGTAAAATTTCCATTTCTGGAAACTCATTTTCTGTAATGTCCTTTGAACAGTGTACCAGAGAAGTCCTATGGAGCCATTGCAATTGATGAAAAGAAAGCTGTACTATTCCACTCTAAGCTTTTTAAAAGAATTTGCATTTTCAAATTTTCTCCCATTGCATTGCCTATAGCAATTCACCAAGAGGATGGTAGCTAATATTTATCACACTTTAGTTGCTTTATATTTGCTGGAAAATCTAATCAGATCTCCTTTTGCACTATATTAAAAACAAAAACAAAAACAAAAATGTGTCTTGTTTCATTAAAATGGGACCATAAATAACTCAATGTTATTTCAAATACTTTGACCTTCTAATGTTTATGTTTGATGTTCTCAAGGTTTACTTCTGATGTGATTTTAGTTTCCAATTTTGATCCTTTAACATTTCACTCTTATACACCTCAAATTATTCTTGTTTATTTTATATAAAAATGTATTTGCTCACAGAGATCTACTTTTTACAAATATATATATATTACTGATTTTTTACAGAGAGGAAGAGAGAGAGATAGAGTTAGAAACATCCATTAGCTGCATCCTGCACACCTCCCACTGAGAATGTGCCCGCAACCACAGTACATGCCCTTGACTGGAATCAAACTTAGGCCCCTTCAGTCACAGGCCGACACTCCATCTGTTACAGAGAACCAGGATAATCAAATAATGCTCGGAGAGTTTGGAGTTACATTTATTATGCATGGGTCCAGAAGAAAATGTTTCTCAAATTCTGGGCCCCAACATGAAGAAATTTCCCCTATTTATTTGTATTTACTTCCTTTGTCTCCCAAATATGGGATGTTTCCTGCCGCTTTGCAAGTTCTTAAAGGGCCCCTTTGTGCTGATGCCTTGAGACTTGAACCAAAGACCTGGCCTGGTGCCAGCACTGATAATTTTGTCCAGGGAAGGTTTAATGGTCTCTCTGAAGTGAGAATAGTCTCATTTTTCTTATTATTTAAGCAATCAAACACTTATAGAAGTCAAATAGCAAGGTTAAAATTTCAAACAGCATTTTTTGTATAAGATGATGCTTCATATCCACTGAGCCAAACCAGTTTCAGTGGGATCTACTCTTAAATGACAGGATTTTAGCTTAATTACTTTAAGTTAGTCAGTGCTACTGACATTTAGAGCTGGGAAATTATTTGTTATAGAAAGCTGTTATATAGATTTGTTTAACAGCATCCTTGGCCTATATTAACTAGATCATTGTAGCGCACCCCCACACTCCCAATTGTGACAACCAGAAATGTCTATAAACATTGCCAAATGTCTCTTTCTTAAAAAAGTGGCTCTCAATCGAGGGCAATTTGTCCTATAGGGAACATTTCTAACTCATGGAGGAATGGGTGATACTAGTTAGCATCTAGTGTAGAGTGGTTAGGAATGCTGCTAAACATCACACAATGCACAAAGAATAATACAACAAAGAATAATTCTAACCAAGATGTCAATAGCCATGAGGTTGAGAAATTCAGTTACTAAATCTGTTGTAGGTCTTCATAATTTTGAAATTCTGTCCTCAGCTTTCTATGTCAATCTGTATCTATGAAATTCAGTTACACAATCACATCATGTTCTACAATTGATGCTATTCCATCAAGTTCTATAGTTTCAGTCAAACACTTTTGTATTTATGATTAAATTCAGACATGTGTAAACTTTTACATTTAATTGCTTCTATACTTAGCATTGTTGTATCTGCAACAGAGTCAGGGATATTCCCTCTCACCTTACATTGCTTCAAACTACACATGGTTTTCTTTTGTCCTCAGCAAAACAGGAATTTTAGGGGAATGTAGGCAGTTTAGGGAATTTTTAGAATTGGACTTTATGGGGAAAAACATAGGGCCACATACTGTGGAAAGGTACATTTTATAACACAAGGAAGCCAGGTGCAGTTGTATTTACAGAAGATAAGAAAGCAGCAACAGGTATATTTCCATAAGACAAGGGAATTGGAAGTAGCCAAAAAGGGTCCATATTTACAAAATAAAGAAGAAAACACAAAAGGAATAGGAGGACAGTGAATGAGGAGGGCCTCAGGAGTCACTATAGTAATCAATTGGAAAGGGAATATTGACCAATCAAAGGGGATATCAGGACACAGGAACTAAGGTCTTTACAAACCCTGGAAACAGGAAGTAGGTGGGACTCTCCCCTTCCTAAGTGGGAGTCTGTGCTGTGAAAATGTTTCCTTTCCCCATGTGGGAGTATGTCCTTATTCTTCAATACATTTCCACCTTTGCTATACCACCTTCTGTCCATGGATTCATTCTTTGACTCCAGAGGACAAAGAATCTGGGTTCCAGTCCAAAAATTCCATATCATCAGTACAGACATTTAAATAGATTTTCACAAATTTGCAGAGCACAATGGAATATTATAGGGTCATTCCTCTAAGCTTCTATACACCATAGAAGCTATCCTTCATGAATTTCTCTAGGAAGTGTAAATTTTGGAATGTTGTTCCATAGCAGATTCTCACCCAGCACACTTTGCAATATCTGATACAGGACAGCAAGTCAGCACACATTTTTATAAAGATATTTAATTAGCTGAGAAGCACCATTTTTCATCCAAAGTAGATACTAACTTTGCCTGTACAGAAAGACATAGCCATTTTCTGGCCCATCAGAGCCTTTGTAATGTTGAATCCTCCCTCACCTATGGAACCTTAGGTGGGTGCTGATTTTGACTCGGATTTAACAATGCCCTTATTTTTAGTATCTTAATAACTAAACTCAGCTTGGGCTTCTCTAAGCTGGTACTGGGCAATTTTTTATCAGTGTATACTCCCTCTTTCTTTACTGCCCACCCAGGATATAATGGATCTTGCAAATAAGTTGAAAATGTTCTACATTATAAAACAGGAATTTTAGGAGGATGTATAGGCAAGCTTAGGGATTTTTTTTTTTAGAATTGGGGTCCATGGAGAAGCTTTGGGCTACAGAATGAGGGAAGGTACATTTCCATGACACAAGGAATCCAGATACAGTCACATCTCTATTAGACAAAAGACAGGTGCAGTCACATCTCCATAGGACAAGATTTGGAAGTAGTCAGGAAAGATCTATATACAAAATAAAGAGAAGAAATCCATTCATTCAAATGGGAAAAAAAGAAGCCCAGAGGAAAGGATAATGGTGAACCTCACATGTCAAAGGGGAATAATGACTATTCGGAGGGGTTATTGGGGCAGCGGGATCTGCAGTCTTTATAAACTATGGGGAAAGGAATTCATCGGGACCCTTCTTCCCTCCCCCACACCCCACCAACCCTGCCTACTTGGGAGTCCATTCTTTGGAACTCTTTCCTCTCCCTACATGGGAGTCTGTCCTTGTTCTTCAATAAATATCCATCTTTGCTATATCACTTTCTGTCCATGGATTCGTTCTTTAATTCTAGCAGACAAAGTATCCGGGGTTCAGTCCAAAAATTCAGTATCAGATGGTGCATTGGACGGGAAATTTTCTGTAATTTAGTCAACTCTCTTCACCTCAAATGGTGAGTAACCACAAATTCTGTCTCTTTTTTGTCTCTTGTATGATTTTGGAGACAAAAGGCTGCCTGTGAGTCACTTAAACTTGGCTGCCATCTAAAAAGTGGGCATCTCTCTCTTTCTCTCTCTTTCACTGCTCCTTTCTGAATGTATTTTCCAGGCCCCAAACCAAAGCGGATATGGGTCAGTCAAGTAAATGCCACTAGGGCGACTGAGGCTAGAAAAGTCTCCCATGGAAAGATAAACTGGTGCTGGGTCGGATTAGAGCATTAGGCTCCCACAAGTCCCAAGACAAAGCCCAGCCATTGACTAAATGAGTGCTTGGGTCTCTGTCCAATTCCGAAGATCAAAGAGGCATTTCTTCCCCTGGTTCCAGAATCTCAAATGTCCTTATGTGAGTACGGGACCTCACAGGGGTGTCTAGGTTTGTTGAACCCTAAAAGATGTGCAGGGGCCTTGCAGAATCAACACATGTGATTAAATTCTAACCCATCCAGGGGATGCATACAAGGGTTGGTCATCTAGCAACCCGGGTCCTCAGAGAAACTGAAACACGGTTCTAAGAACAGCGCATTTCTGACCCACTACATATGTCCACTCCCCTGGCCCAGATCCCAAGCAGGTTTTAATTGGAGAATCATCAGCCTTTTCTTTTGTTTTCTTTCTCAGTCATGTCAATAGTATCCAGCCAAGACTGCTGTCTCTGTGGTCCAGGATCCACTAAGCTTAAAATTCTTAACCCCCATTTGTGTAGGCCTTAATGGTAAAGGTCTTGGGGAAAGACTTCTAGGCAAGAGTTAAGAAAGGACGAGCTAACTAACTTTTCTCCACCCCTATAGAAGTTTTAGCCTTTCAGAGAATTCAGCATTAGAGACAGACATAGCTGTGAAGTTAGTAACTCACCTTTTACCTTCATTGTGATTTTGTAAAATGGTCACACACTCTCAGGGGCATTCTTATAAGTCTCATTTTCGTAAGGTTTTTATTCCCCAGTCCATTTGAAATTTGTAAAGGTGAGCCAATTCTCATAAATTAAGGAATGCTTCTGGGACTTTTCTGCACCCTTGTAGAGGAAAAGTTAGTTCAAGGGGAGGTGCTCCACCTGACTTCAGGTGGTCCTTGGCCTGAGCCCATCTTTTTATGGATACCGTAGAATAACCCTGAGTTGGTTTTTCTTTGGAAAATGGCAAAGATGACACAAGGAGAATGCAAGACAATTGAGTGGGGCACATGTCCAAAATGGTCCATTGGAAAATGCTGAGGTTCTGAGGAGGGCCAGTCCCAAATCCAGGACCAGAGACATTGTTTTTAATTGGGTGCCTTGTGAAGTGTCTATGGATTGTGTGCACTTGTAAATATTGTGTATGAGAGTGTTTCAGGTTGATGTATGATTCAGTCTGTTTAAAGATAGGGAAAGTCCTAATTTTCTGGGACTCAGAGAAACATGGGGCCAGGTTTGAATCTTGATAATCTCTTTGTCTGTGATAGTACCTAGGTTACTGATTGCTCTTCGCCATCTTAGGAAGATAGAAAGCACTCTGTCTCTGTTTTGTGTAGGCTTTGTGTGTCACTCAGAACCAAAGGTTGCTCTGCTAGGTTAAGATTTTTAAGACTCTAAGGCTAATTTTAAAGTGTAAATTTGTGAAGGTTGCATATATGTTAACTCAGGGAAGATTACATGAAGACCACTAGCTAAAGTTGTATGGTTGTCTTTCCCATCTGCAGTGAAGTAGGAAAGGAAAAGAGACCTTTTACTCAGACAGGTCTCTTCTAGTTCCAAAGGTGCTGGCAGGGCGGGGAAATTGGCAAAGCCCCGCCCAGCAACACCTCCATCTGACAGCCTTTAGTAGTAATGGGTACTGGGTGGTCCACACCTGCCTGTGATGTCACAAACCCACACAGGCCACACTGAAGCAAGAACCAAGGTTATCTATAAAGTAACCACAGCATTGCGGCTCTGTGCCCTTGGGGGCAAAGCAGCAACAGAATGGGTGGGTAATAGGTTTGTTCTCTCAGCAGTTTCTCTGACATTCAAAGTATATCATATTGCCAGATTGATAATAATTAATTCTGTGGTCAAGACCAAATCCTTAATGTTAAAAAAACTGGTTCGAGTTTTAATAATCTTTAATAAAATTAGGTATGTTTGATTACTTTTCCTAATGTAATATTTCAAGAATTTTAACTGAAGGGTATTTGTTATTGTCTCAGGAGGCCCGAGATGATACAAAAATTTATTCTTTCTCCCTAAAAAGAAATATCTTTGAACTAAATTAGACCAATGCAATATACTCAAACTTGCATTAAGAAATTCTGCCAAGTAAAAATTAATAGCAATGTTCTATTAAATGCACATATACTTTGAATGTCATAAAGGTTTTAGAAAAAAACTTATGTAGAACCAAGTTCAAATATGGAACTTTCAGTCAGGGAAAAAGGGCAAGCATGACAATTCTCTGAGTCTGACAAGTGACATTCAGGGATTTTATGTTTCTCTTATTAGGATTTATAAATTGTTTCCAGTGCTTTAATGTGCCTTCTGCAATAAACCATTTGCCACATGTTACATACAAATTGTTTGTTGTACTAGAAAGTTGTCTCCGCAAAAGTTTTATCAAATGCATTTTAAACAAATCTAGAACTATGCCACTTTTGAAATTGGTCATTGGACAGCCATTGCCTTACTTTGGTGCAGTTAAGTCTTTAGAAAATTTCATGGAAAGGACTCTAACTTACTCCAAATTGCAGTCTTCTAAGCAGGTCATGTTTGAATTAAAAGGTGTTTTGTAGAACTTCAGGAAGTCATGACATCCCTTTCCTAGCATATTTTAATAAAAAAAGCTTGAAGTTTAATAAAAAATTTCTCCCACCAATATTCACCATTAATGAAAATCTGGAAGGTATAATTTTCTGCAAAGTCAACTAGCATGTCCCTCTCCCAAGTTGGTTGCCCAGTTTAAAAGAAGGTGACATTTTTAAGATTTGAAAATAAGCAGCAAAAACTAAGAGTCAGTAGAAACAAAGAATTAAGCCAGTGAGAAGGAAGCTTACAATATAAAATCAGGCAGAGGATAAATCGTCTAAATGATGGGGGGTCTACAAGGGGTGGGGGCCAGAGTTGTTGGTGCTTTACCCGGATCACTGGATATTGGCCAAGCCAGGGTTCTGGGTACTGTATGAACTCTCTTAAGTCTTCATTCTAGAGTAGACCCCTCAGAAATTCAGGTCAGCAGATACTCCAACCTATCCAGTTCAGTGAATATTTCAAACATTACAGTTGTTCAGGTCCTTTTAAATCACAAAGAACTTGGCCTCTGCGTGAGCTCAGGTCATCACCTCAGTGATCAGTATGGCTAGTCTACACAGCAACCTTGCTTATGGTCGTATTTATAAAGGAACCCTTCACTCCTATTTTGAGAGTGGGGCCTCCCAGCAGCCTTGGCCAGGTGGAGGACACCTCAATGGCAAGAACAGATGTCTTTCTAAGCACAAGGATACCAGGCGGACCCTGGCGTGAGCTTGGGTCATCACCACGGTGGTCAGTGCTATTAGTCCAGGCAACCTGTCTGTGACCACATATTGAAAGGGTGGGTCCTTGTGCACATCTTTTTCCTGAGCCCTTTTCAAAGGACCTGGGATGTTTATTCAGGCCCTCTTTCTGTGCACTTTGTTTTTTCCTAAGCTTTTTTTTTTTTTTTTTCAAAAAGGCCCTTTTCTTTCTAAAGCATAATGATACAGGATCTAGAATGTTCACTCAGGCTCTTTTAAACATTCTTGTGCACATCTTTTGTTTTTCCTTTTCTTTCATATGAGAAGCATGTTTTCTACATTGCAAAAAGACAGTCCATTAGGGTGTATCCTCAAGAATTGGGATAAGTTTGACCCACAGATCTTAAGAAAAAAGTGCCTGATATTTTTCTGCACTCAGGTTTGGCTACAATATCAACTAGTAAATGGGGATAGTTGGCCCTCAGAGGGAAGCCTCAGGTATAACATTATCCTACAATTAGATCTTTTCTGTAGGAAAAATAGGAAATGATCAGAAGTCCCATATGTCCAAACTTTCTTTACCCTAAGGGACAGGCCGGGCAAATATAAACAATGTGAAGTAAATGCCTGGCTCCTGGCAGTAACAACCCAAAGTCCACTGAGGTATAAGGCAGAGGCTCCGCCCCCACTCAGAGCTGAGCCAACCTTAGCTTGCCCCAAGACAGATGAAGAATCTGAAGAATCTGGCCATACTTCAGTCCAGCTCCCCTTCTTACCCGGGGCATGAGACAAATTAAAAGTGATCTAGGAAAGTTCTCAGAAGACCCTGACAAATATATTGAGATCTTCCAAACCTCACTGAAGTATTTGACCTCTCATATACTCATATTAAACCTGACTCTCTCAGCCATTGAAAAGCAAAACATACTAGAGAAAGCAAGAGAATTTGGGAATGACCATTTTCTTATTTATCTGGGGGAATAGAGAACTCAGGAAAAAAACAGGGATTTCTTAATAGAACAAGAGGGAGTTCCCCCTGTAGACTCTCAATGGAATCCTGAAACTGAAAAGTAGAAAATAAAGCACTGCCAGTTTTGTATTATAGAAGGCCTCAGATATAGTAAAGTAAAGCCTGTCAAATACTCTAAATTAACCACCATTAATCAAGGCACTGACGAAAACCCCTCGGCTTTTCTGGAAAGGCTTATGGAGTCATTGGCCAAGCATACTAACATTACCCCAGATTCAGAATTGGAACAACTAATCTTAAAGAACAAATTTGT
Organism: Lasiurus borealis; assembly: GCA_004026805.1. Taxonomy (NCBI): domain Eukaryota; kingdom Metazoa; phylum Chordata; class Mammalia; order Chiroptera; family Vespertilionidae; genus Lasiurus; species Lasiurus borealis. Next base: position 14,802 of record PVJN01011747.1, read on the forward strand.
CACCCAGGCTGTCCCAGACATCAGGAGAAAATTGGAGAAATTGGCTCCTAGTCTGAGAATATTTTAGAGAATCTCCTGAAGATTGCCACCTCTGTGTTCTATAATAGAGACCAGGAGGAGGAAAAGAGGAGAGACAAGAGAGACCAGGCTAAGGCAACAGAAATAGAGAAAATCATAGTAGTCACACTTCAGGAAAACAGAAGCCCCCAGTCAGAGCTTGGAGGCAGATGGACAGTCACCTGCTACAACTGTGGTCAGGTTGAACATATGTGCCAGAGTTGCCCCAAGGCATGTGGTAGACCCCGAAACCCTGCCCTGTCTGACAGGGAAACCACTGAAAGTCGGACTGCCCCCAGGGACGAAGCCCCTTGGGTCGGAGCTGGCAACCCAGCTGGCCCAGTAAGACTGACGGGCCCAGGATCTCCCAACCTGGCTCCTCTCAGGACTGTCATTATTTCCACTCAGGAGCCCTGGGTAAGCCTGACAGTGAGGAGGAAAGGAAATTAAATTCCTGCTCGATGCCAGAGCCACATTCTCTGCTCTCCTCCCAAACCCTGGTAAAATCATTCTCAGATATTGTAGCCATTACAGGTATGTCTGGGAAGCCAAGAAAGAGGTCTTTTTTTTCCCCCTCAGCATTTAAGGTGTAGATGACCCTGCAAAAAGCTACACATTCACATTAGAAACACTGTCCCCTAAACCCTGAGGCTCTAGAAGGACCCAATATTCAAGTCCAAGGTTTATTGAAACCTTGACATAGTCCTTACAATGCCTCATCTTAGGGTTACAAGAGGTTAATAGAGGGGAGAACTAGTTCAGAATCAGAGCTATTAGCTAACATGGTCAATACTGCCCCAGAGCTTTCAGGAATAGCCCTCATTTATTTAGGCAGGCCTTTAAACAGCTCAAAAGGATCTATTTTCAGCCCCATCTTTAAGTCTCCCCACAGGTCAGCAGCATCAACTCCTAAATCCATCTGTCTCCAGTGAACCATGAATGTCAGCACAAGAGGAGAACAAAGCTGAATTGCCATCAATTAGATCACTCATGTTGAGAAGGCTAAAAAGGGCTAATTCCAATGTAACCCTGATATTTGGGGGATAGTGATCTGTATCCATTGGGCTTTGGACAGTGCACTGCCCAGAGGGAGGGTTATTAACACTGATGTCAGGCCAGACCATCAGTTAAGGCCCGGAGACCCCCCAACACCTGGGGCCTTTTTGCAAAGCCTGTGAAAAGGATTGAAAGGACAAAGCCGAAACGAACTCTCCTCCATCTTGGCCTATAGGGCTGGGCCCCCTGCCTAAACCCTCTGCCTTTTCTGGGAGTGGCCACAGGTATGCCAGCAATGTCCTAATTTCCCCAACACCACCTGAATGGACCATTGAAGCTCCAGGAACACAGCGAGGGTCCTAATTATGCTAAACCACAGAAAGACCCTAATTCAAGTGACCAATCTCTGTAATCCTTGTCACTTCCTTAAGCCCTCCCAATATCCTACCCCATATAACTCATTGTTCCGCCCCTGCTCGCTCTCTCCTCTCCCTGCTGTGCCAGAAAGAGGCTGGGAGCCAAACACGGGTTTGAATAAAGACTCTTTGCTTTTGCATTGGAAAAGGCTCCCTGGTGGTTGATTATTGGGGTATAACAGGATCAGAAACATAATCCATGTTTTCGGGACAAGGACCACAGGGAGATACAGGGAAGGGGCCCCCATGCATGTTCCTTCATTCAGATTTGGAATGTTCCCCCTGAGTCTGCCAGCGTATTAAACAGTGTCCCTCCTTTTTTTCTCAGAAGCTCCCTTGGTTTTCTTTGGTCTTCTGCAACAGTGTGAGCCCCTAAAGGACCTGAAACTTCTCTTTCAAAGGGATTCTGGGAAGACAATGAGTGTCAGAAAAAGTAACATTCTGAGATTTCTAGATAAATACTGTTTTCATCTTTTTAACAATCCTTATACTACCTTTTCATAAGTGTCACCTGTATCCTAGGCTGGTTCCTTATTGGGATCCAGAAACACCACAAGATACTCCTACTTATAACCCCTCTCTGTAACCCTGATACAGTAAGCTTCTCAAACCATACTGTCTCCCCAAATTCCTAACTATTAAATATATTATAAGCAGCTCAATTCAGAGTAAAATGTGTTAAATCTTGGTCTATAGAACAACATAATGCTACCACTATCACCAACCAAAACCATTTTCTCAGGCCTTGGTTTATACTATTTCATCATTACTTATCTTTAACCTTTGCTTGTTAAGTTTCATATTCTTTCATTTAGAAGCCCTAAAGCTTCAAATGGTCCTCTGCATGAAACCACATGGAGCAGCAAATGAAGGCTGCTACATCCATCTTCTGTGGACCCTTAGTAGCCTATTTCCCATGGAATCCTGACTGGTGCCTCAAATGACAACCTTTTGCCAGTAGGAAGCAGCCAAAAAGACGCAGCATCCATTGTCTCCAAATGCACTTGGGGTTTCCTAATGGGGGTGGGGAGGATGAAGCAGGAATTTTAGGGGGGACACATAGGCAAGTTTAGGGTTTATTTAGAATTGGGGTCCAGAGGAAAATCCTGAGGCTGCAGACTGGGAGAAGGTACATTCCACAACATAAAAAGCCAGGTGCAGTTATCTCCATAAGACAAGAAGGCAGCAACAGGTATACATATTTCCATAAGACAAGGGAACTGGAAGTAGCCAAGAAAGGTCAATATTTATAAAACAAAGAGAAAGAAGCCCTTCATTCAGAAGGAGAAGAAGAAAGCCCAGAGAAGAAGTTGAGTGGGACATGTGAGGTTCAATCTTTGATCCCAGGAGTTATTATAGTGACCAGTCTAAGGAAATAGTGACCAATCAGAGGGGATAATAGCAAGCATCTGGATCTTCAGCCTTTATAAGCCATTGGGAAAAGAACCATTTGGGATTCTTTCCCATCCCCAAGTGGGAATCAGTTCAGGAACCCTTCAGAAGTGGATCTCCCCAATGAAAGTCTGTATATGTTCTTCAGTAAATCTTCATTTCTGCTATAATACTTTCTGTCCATGGATTTATTTTTCGATAAGATAAACAAACAAAGAATCCAGCAAACAAAGAATCCGGGGTCCAATCCAAAAATGTGGTATCAATACAACAAAGAATAATTCTAACCAGCATGTCAATAAACCTGAGGTTGAGAAATTCAGTCTCTAAATCTGTTGTAGGTCTTCATAATTTTGAAATTCTGTCCTCAGCTTTCTATGTCAATCTATATCTGTGAAATTCAGTTACACAATCACATCATGTTCTACAATTGATGCTCTTCCATCAAGATCTGTAGTTTCAGTCAAACACTTTTGTATTTATGATTAAATTCAGACATGCGTAAACTTTCAGATTTAGTTGTTTCTATATTGAGCATTATTGTATCTGCAACAGAGTCAGGGATATTCCCTCTCACATTGCATTGCTTCAAATTACACATGTTTTTTCTTTGTCGTCAGTGAAATAGGAATTTTAGGGGAACATAGGCAGTTTAGGGAATTTTTAGAATTGGAGTTTATGGGGAAAAACAGGGCCACATATTGTAAGAAGATACATTTCCATGATACAAGAAAGCCAAGTGCAGTTGCATTTACAGAAGACAAGGACCAGCAACAGGTATATTTCCATAAGACAAGGGAACTGGAAGTAGCCAAAAAAAGGTCTTTACAAAATAAAAAGGGAGAAAGCCCAGAAGGAATAGGAGGACAATGAGGAAGGGGAGCCTCAAGAGTCACTTATAGTGACCAATCAGAGGGGATGTCAGGACACAGGAACTAAGGTCTTTCCAACCATGGAAATAAGAAATAGGTGGGACTCTTTCCCCTTCCCTAAGTGGGACTCTGTGCTGTGAGAATCTTTCCTTTCCCCACATGGGAGTCTGTACTTATTCTTCAATAAATTTCCACCTTTGCTATACCACCTTCTGTCCATGGATTCATTCTTTGACTCCAGAGGACAAAGAATTCAGCTTCCAGTCCAAAAAATTCCATATCATCAGTATAGACATTTAAATTGATTTTCACAAATTTACAGAGCAAAATGGAATATTATAGGGTCATTCTTCTAATCTTCTATATACCATAGAAGCTATCCTTCATGAATTTCTCTTGGAAGTATAATTTTGGAATGTTGTTCCATAGCAGATTCTCACCCAGCACACTTTGCAATATCTGATACAGGACAGCAAATGGGCACACATTTTAATTAAGACATTTAAGGAGCTGAGAAGTGTCATTTTTCATCCAAAGTAAATACTAACTGTGTATATACAGAAAGACACAGCAATTTTTTGGCCCATCAGAGCCATTGTAATGTTGAATCCTCCATCACTTGTGGAACGTTGAAGCGAATGCTATTTTTGATTCAGACTTAAAAATTCCCTTCTGTTTAGTATTTTAGTAAATAAGCTCACCCTGGGCTTCCCTAGCTGGTACTGGACAAGTTTTATCAGTGTATACTCCTTTCTTTTCTGCCCACCCAGAAGATAATGGAACTTAGAAATAAGCTGAAAATGCTCTGTATTATATCTCAGAAGGGTAGCTCTCTTCTCATCAACACAACCAGTTCAGGTAGTGCTTATAATGTGATCTGCTATATTTGTTGCCTTCTGAGAATTTATGGTGCATGAAGTCATCACAAGCTCCTCAGCCAGCTCTCAACTTATGGCTTTGCATCAAATAATCCTTCTAATACTGTCAAATGGAGGGAATGTATTATTTTCCCCTGAGAACTCACAACTTCCTCTTGGGATCTGTTTTGTTTGTTTGTTTTTTCAAAAAAATAACTTACACTATGCTGATCAGAAAACCACTGTCAATTTAATCAAGATCTTTTTTAATAGATACATTTATATTTCTTTGCCAAGCTTACCTTTCTATTTCACCTATCTCTATTATATATCCTACTTTAATATTGTATGGCAACTATTTTTAGAGAGTAGCTTTTTTTGACTGCCATTTAAATGCTGTTGACAAAGTCCAATATTAAGCTATAAGAAATAGTCTCCTGTAGTCAATGACTCTTTTCAGGTGAATTCTTCTATTATTCTCACTCTCTTATTTTTCTTACTCTTACAACTTGTTATTTAATAACCTTTAGTTTATTGGGTTTACAGGCACACCATATTTTACAATTGGTCTTCCATCATATTTTGTGATTTCATTTATACACCTTTTGTATTTGCAATTAAATGCACACGCTTTCAGGTTTAGTTTGTTGGTTTTCAAACACTTTTATGATTCTAGATTTAGCTATCTGTGGATTCTACTCCTTGTCTCTGCTCATCTGAACTCCTGAATATGGCAGTGAGTTAAATCTGCACCAAGCTCTAGCCCATGTATAATTTGGTCAATGGAACCAATATTTGCCTGTTAGTTTAGAGAGTGGGCAAATTCCTATAAACAGAGACTGAAATGTTTACAATAACATTTTATAATACTTAGTTCTTTTTAAAAATAATAAGAATTTTAAAAATTATGAAGAGCTGGCACCTTATTTGATTTAGAAGATATGGTGAAAGATGTGACTAGATTAGTTATACTTAGATATTTCATCATAAGCTTTTGCAATGTGATAGGACAATTATTTTTTTTTTTTCAAAAAGGAATAACTTAAACAAAGGGTTCATTGACAGTAAGACCTTCAAGGAACACAAAGTTAAGAAACTCTTTGCTGAAAACTTTAAATTTCAAATACAGGGTAGAGATTTTCTCTGGACACTCAATCTCTCTAGTCCAGAATCATTTATTACTCTCTCCAAAGAGCATCAATTGAATATATTGGTGACAACTAGCAGGAATAGATAATAACAAAATGAAAAATAATGAACAAAAATGTATTCCTAAGTTTTTCATTGCAATATATTCCTATTAATATACTTCATAATTTAAAGGAAGTATAACCAAGATCTAGGCATGAAATGAAAAACAAATTTTCAAGTGCAATATTCAAAAATACAACTTTGAGATTAGAATTCAAAATTAAACTAAAGTACAGAGATAATAGAGTAAATATCAAAACTAAATTCAAATGACTAGAAGCTTTTATCCATCCATTCAAACCAAGGGACCCTGAGAGAGAAACAATGTTTTTTATACTAGTTTGGATAATTGTCAAGCATTAGGAAAAAAATATAAAGAGAGAGCAAGAGAATTAGAACAAATACAAGCTTGAAAGAGAGAAAGAGAGGAGAATGCATATTACATTTACTTTAATTTTTTAATGATCTAATGTTGATTCTCCCCATTTATTTTTTTAATGATCCCACATTTTGCTGGTAAATTTTTCTAAAGACAGTAAATAAATCAAAATAATGGAGACTTTATTTTCTACTGTCCATAATTTCCACTTATGTGATTGCTCCTTGATCAAGATAAAGAAATATCATTCTTTAAAGTCACACATTACCCAAGCATACTGGTTCTTGAAATTTGTTATAACAGTAATTCCTTTCAATATGATTTTTAAGGTGGTTGTTTCAACTTAATGGCCTGTATTTTGCTGCAAAACCATGCCAAATTTTTAAAAATATTTCTTTTTTACTAGGATTTATGTTTTTGTTTATCAAGTAAATGTAAAACTCATAAAAAGTCCTTGCTCTGGCCATTGTTGCTCAGTTGGTTGGAGCATTGCCCCATCAACCAAAAGGTGGCATATTCAGTACCTGGTCATAGCGCATTCTCAAGTTGCAGGTTCAATCACCAGCCAGAGTACATATGGAAGACAACAAATTGATGTTTCCTCACATTGATGTTTCTCTCTCAAAAAAGAAATATATATATAATACATTTTTAGTGTTGCTTACTACTATCATTACTATTGCTCAGTTTTTATATAAAATATGTCTGTATTTTTAACTTTTGACAAGTACAAAAATATCTGTCAATATAATATAATATTTTCCTAAATAAGAAACACTTATTTTAAATGTTTCAATTGAAACAAGCAAGTATATTATTAGAATTTAGCATAGCCATACTGGTCAAGAGTTGAAGGAATGGGGTGGGGAGGATATCTAACAAAAAACTATTGTCACAATTTTCCAAAATTAATCTGAATCCTAATACACACTTTCTGATTTACCAAATTATCACTATGGCAACTTCAGAGTAATATTCAGAGGAAGGAGTCTTGGGTATATAGCATAGACTGTGCTCTTTAGGTTTCTATACATAGAATCAGTTGATCTGCAAAACTGATCAAGACAATGCCAACTGTTTACAAATCTCTCCTTTGCCAAGTTCTGTTGCTAAGGAGAAAGTGAGTTCAATATGCATAACTGATATGTCCAATAATTTTGAATAATACTATTAGAGGAATGTGGGAAATGAAAATGCTTTTTATTCAATTAATAGTTTATATTAAAAAGTATTAACTCAACAAATAAATATTTAATGCTATTTTTGGATTAAATGCAAATCAATTCCCAATATGTGTTTTTTACTTTGACAAAATAGGAAAATATAGGAAGTTAAGAAATGGAAATACAGTTATATCAAGGAATTTGAACTTCTATGGGGTCAGATCTTAAGTCCCATAATTTGTAATTTTATTATGAGATTTGAGTGTGGCATGTGGGATATTAAGGCCATACTGGTCTCAGGGCTTTTATGCAAACTTCTACTGGTTCTCAGGGCTTAGTAGGGTCCTGACAAATTATCAATGGCATTGTGTTGGAGGTGGATACTGCTTTTATATAGGATATGCCATAAAGAAACTGAGAAGGGAACAAGGTTTGTCTCTAATACATTAAGTAATATAAGAAAGTTAAGATGTTGGTGTTTGATATAGGTAAAACAACTATAAATGACATAAAAATGTACATTTGAAAATCCAGAAAAAGAGACCTCTGATTCCAGAATTAATTGCCACTGTATTAGATGAGCCATTACACTTGGGCTACAAAAAATTGAAAGAAAAAATATACAAAATACTGGTTTTAGTCATTGGAAAAGAGGTGACATAAAATGTGAAAAACCTTCATGCTGAAAACTACAAATCATCCTAAGAGATATGATAGAGAATCCAAGTAAATTGAGATATATACTATATTTATGGAATGAGAAACTCAGAATTGTTTAAGGTGTCAATTATGTATGAATTGTCCTATAAATTTAATATAATTCCAATCAAAGTATTGGCATACTTCTCTTTTGTAAAAATTAACAAGCAAATTTAAATAAATGCAAAGTCAAATTTTAAATAGTTAAGTCAGTCTTTATTTATTTATTTTTAATTAAATCTTTATTATTCAGATTATTACATTTGTTTCTCTTTTTTCCCCTCCATAGCACCCCTCCACCAAGCTCCCATCCCTCCATCTGCCCTTAGCTCCCTCCCATTGATCTCATCCATAGGTGTATGATTTTTGTCCAGTCTCTCCCTGTACACCACTCACCCTTTTCCCCCTGGGAATTATCAGTCCACTCCCTTTCTGTTCTCCTGATTCTATTATATTCACCAGTCTATTCTGTTGATCAAATTTTTAATTCACTTAATTTTTAGATTCACTTGATGATAGATATGTATTTGTTGA
>PVJN01011747.1:23457-53310 GCA_004026805.1 Lasiurus borealis
CCTTTTTCTTCTTCCTCTTCTAAAAGAGTACCCTTCAGCATTTCATATAATACTGGTTTGGAGTTGATGAACTCCTTTAGCTTTTTCTTATCTGTGAAGCTCTTTATCTGCCCTTCAATTCTGAATGATAGCTTTGCTGGATAGATTATTCTTGGTTGTAGGTTCTTGCTATTCATCACGTTGAATATTTCTTGCCACTGCCGTCTGGCCTGCATCGTTTCTGTTGAGAAATCAGCTGACAGTGGTATGGGTGCTCCCTAGTAGGTAATGAACTGTTTTTCTCTTGCTGCTTTTAATATTCTCTCTTTGTCTTTTGCTCTTGGTATTTTAATGATGATGTATCTTGGTGGTGTCCTCTTTAGATTCCTTTTATATGGGGTTCTGTGTGCTTCCTGGACTTGAAAGTCTATTTCTTTTACCAGGTGTGCGAAGTTTTCAGTCATTATTTCTTTAAATAGGTTTTTAGTATCTTGCTCTCTCTCTCTTCCTCTGGCACCCCCACAATGCTGATGTTGGTGGGCTTGAAGCTGTCCCAGAGTCTCCTTATATTATGTTCACATTTTTGGATTCTTTTCTCTTCTTGCTTTTCCAGTTGAGTGTTTTCTGCTTCTTTATATTGCAAATTTTTGACTTGACTCTTGCCTTTCTCTAGTCTGCTGTTAGGACTCTGTATAATATTTTTTATTTCAGTCAGTGTATGTTTAATTTCTATTTGGTCCTTTGTCATCTTTAGTTGGACCTTTTCCATCTCTAGTTGGCTCTTTTGCATCTCTAGTTGGCTTTTTTGCATCTCCTCTTGGCTCTTGCTAAATTTATCCATCTTTTCTAGAATATTCTTGAAAAACATTATAGACATGGTTTTGAACTCTATATCCAGTCGTTTTTTTCCCTCCATTTCTTTTGTTTGTGATCCCTACCCTTGTCTCGGCATTTTCACTATGTCAGTGGGTGAAACTTCTGTACATGCAAAACCGCAGAAGCCTCTGTTGAGCTTGGGATAGGTGGAGTCACAAGGCTTAAGGGACCGCCTTGCCTTCCAGTCGATCCCGCCCTCCACGACTCCCGAGTCTCACGTGACTGGGTAATCGCTGGAGCGGTCCTTGTGTGCGAGCCTGCAGTGCCTCTAGACCTCTGCCTTTCCAGCTCCCCTGCGCACCAGGACCACACAAGTCTAGGTCTCCAGGGTTTCGCCTGAAACAGGGGCTTAGTGGACTCAGAAGTGGCACAGTTGGGAGGGTCTGTCTCTTGCCCACTTGTGAAAGCCAGCGGCACAATCAGCAATCTGTCCTCAGTGCAGCACCATGTGCGTGCACGACCAGACCTCCAATCTTTTGCGACTCCCCTAAATTTCCGTGTACCTGTCCCTTTTCAAAGTCCAAACTCCCCCTGAATGAGTTTCAGCTGGATCTGGGGTTTAGTGTCATAGGATAAGGGGTTCAATGCCATTGGGAGTCTCCGTTTCCCTCCCGCCAGAGAAAGCCAGCCAGGTACTTGGGCACCCGCTCTCTCAGAGCACGCGTGTCTCCGTACCTCACCTTTTTGCAGCTCCTCTGGGTTTCTGTGAGCCCCTCTCTTTCCTTCTAGTTGTAGAACTTATACTTGGCCAGCTTTCCTGTGGTTCTGGATGATGTCTGTTCTGTCTTTTAGTTGTAGTTTTGAAATTGTTGCGCGAGGCAGCAGTGTAGGTGTTTACCTATGCCGCCATCTTGGATGCTCCGTTACGTCAGTCTTTAAAAGGGAACTTATTGAATAATAACACTACCTTATTTAAAATGCTACTATAAAGCTATGCTAATCAAGAATTGTGGTATTCCTAAGCTGAGATATCTCAGTGGTTGGCACCGATCTATGAACCAGAAAGTCACAGTTGGATTGCAGGTCAGGTCATATGCCTGGGATGAGGGCTAGATTCCCAACCTGCAGGAGGCAGCCAATCAATGATTTTCTCTCATACTTAATGTTTCTATCATTCTTCCACTTTCCCTTTCTCTCTGAAATCAATAAAAATACATTTTTAAAAATATAATGTTGATTTACATTTTGAATAGACAAAACAATCAAGAGAGTAGAATAGAAAATCCAGAAATACACCTATATTTACATGGTGAATTGGTTTCCAAAAGTTGCCAATGCAATTCTATGTGAAAAAAGAAATTTAATTAAAAATAGTGATAGCAAAACTGATTATCCATATAGAGAAAAGTGAACCTCAGTCCATATCTTACATAAACATAAAAAAAATTAAATATATAATAGTCTTAAGCATAAAAGCTAAAATATAATGCTTCTAGAAGAAAATAAGAATTGTCTTTGTAACTTCAAATAGGTAATGATTTATTAATAAGGCTGCATAAAACACTATATATTAAAGAAACAAAAAGATAAATCTGACTTCTATATTAACACTTATTTTTTTAAGAGAGAGGAAGGGAGAGAGATATAAAAACATCAAATATGAGAGAGAATCATTGATTGGCTGCCTCCTGCATGCCCCCTGGTGGGGATCAAGCTCCAATCCCAGACATGTGCCCTGACAGGGAATCAAACTGTGTCCTCCTGGTTCATAGGTTGACACTCAACAATTTAGCCAAACCGGTTAAGCTAAATTAAAAAAATTTAAGTGCTATCTTTCTAGTGACATTTCTAAGAAAATGGGTAGACAAGCTACAGCTTTGAAAAGAACATTATTAATGCATGTTCTTATAAATAACTTACATGCAGACTACATGAAATTTGACTAACAAAAACAATAAAAATGTGTGAAAGACTTCAAAAAGAGATATCTTACAAAAATTGTGCACAAATGATCAATAAACCCATGAGAAAAATTCTGCCTCATTATTTACTTTAGAAATGTAAATTAAAAGTTTTAATACAAGCAAAATAAGTCCAAAGACATGGATGCATGGGACAAATTGACAGATTTCAGAGGGAACAGGGGAAGGGTAGTGGAAAGAGATTAACCATATATGTGTATATGTGTAGCCCATGTGTGTGTGTGTGTGTGTGTGTGTGTGTGTGTGTGTGTGTGTAGCCCATGAACACAAACAATATTTCACTGAAGGATGGGGTGAGATGTGGGGTTTGCTGAAGGGAGGCAAAGGAGAGGAAATGGGTACATCTCTAGTACTGTCAATAATAAAAATAAATTTTAAAAAATTATAACATTACACATATATTAGAATGGATAAATATAAAAAAGGCCAGTTTGGGCGATGATTTGAAGCAACTAAAACTCATTTGTTGCAGGAGGGGATGAAAAATGTACAATTTTGGAAATTGTTTAGTAGTTCCTTACAAAGTAACAATTCTACTTTCTAGATATTTATTAAGGGTAAATGGATTATATGTGACCCCAAATACACGGGACATAAATAATCCTAGTAGTTTTTTTATAGTAGACTCAAATTGGAAGCAAATCATTTTTCTTGCTTAACAAGAGAATGGAAAAAACAAGTGTAATACACTCCTCTATTCACCAATATATGTGAATGATAATACATTCAACAATATGAATAGATTTAAAAAATGTGCTGAGAGAAGTTAGATCCAATAGAATATGTATTGCATTTCATATCTATATAAAATTCTAGATCAAGTAAATCTAATCCTGGCAAAATAAATCCATTTTCAAAGGCAAAATAAAATAAATTGTTCATTTAAGAAATATTTATTGAATGCCAGCTGTATGCTGGATGCTCTAATTGAGTTATAGTAAAACTCTCTCCCATTGTTTATCTTATATTAAACAATGAGAAGAAAAAATAAAATAAAACACAATATATCCGAGCAATGTGTGCCAAGTGGTATATATGGAGAAAAGATTAGAAGGACAGGTTGGAAAGACATCTTTGAGAACAATAACTTTGAGGGAAGAAAGGAAGAGAAAAAACTGTACTTATAAGGAAGAATAATATTTTAGGCTAAGGAAAAAGCAAATGTGATTCTCTGAAGCAGAGAAATAACAATATTTTAGAAGATTAAAAATAAAACTAGTATGGGTGGAGTAGACTGAACAGGGAAAATTCTAAACAATCAGAGTGATGAAGCCAGGGGAAGGGAAGCAATCCTAGATGATATATTGCATATCACAAGAGTTCCCTTTTCTTCACATCCATTCCAACACTTTTTTATTATTATTATTTCTTGATAATAGCCATTCTGACAGGTGTAAGGTGATATCTCACTGTGGTTTTAATTTGCATTTCTCTGATTATTAGTGACTTTGACCAGCTTTTTATGTGTCTAATGGTCATATGCATGCCTTCTATGAAGAAAGTCAATTTTCTCATTGGATTGTTTTTTGTTTTCATTGTGTTAAATTACATGAATCTTTATAAATTTTTGATATTAACCCTTTACCAGATGTACCCTTAGCTAATAAGTTCTCCTATTTTCATTTTTCTGATGGCTTCCTTTGCTGTGAATAAATAATTTTTTAAGTTGATATAGTTCCATTTGTTTACGTTTTTCTTTCCCTTGCTTGAGGCAATGTACTAGTATATGAAAAATATCACTAAGAGAAATGTCTGAGATTTTACTGCCTATGTTTTCTTCTAAAGTTTTTATGTTTTTGTGTCTTACATTTAAGTATTTAAGTCTTTAATCCATTTTGAGTTTATTTTTTTATATGTTGTAAGAAGGTGGTTTAGCTTCTTTTCCTTTTCTTTCTTTTTTTTTTGCACATTTCTATGCATAGAGCCATTAAATAGATTGTCTTTTTCCCATTGTAAGTTCTTTACACTTTTGTCAAACATATATATATATGGCTTTATTTCTGGGCTTTCTATTCTATTCCACTGATCTATATGTCTGTTTTTATGACAGCACCATACTGTTTTGATTATTAAGACCTTTTAGTATAATTTTGATATTAGGTAGTATAATTTCTCCAACTTTGTTAATCTTTTTCAAGATTAACTTTGTTAATCTTTTTCAAGATTAATTTTGTTAATCTTTTTCATTTCTGTGTGTCTTTAGTTTTTTGAAATTAGATCTGTTTAGATTATTTGTTCTAGTTCTTTAATAATCTTTTTAATGTATTGCTGGATTTGATTTGCTACTATTTTGTTGAGGACATTTGCATTTATGTTCATGAGTGATATTGGCCTATACTTTTCTTTGTAGTGTCTATATCTGGTTTTGTAATTAGGATAATACTGGCTTCATAAAATGAACTTGGGAGTCTTTCCTCCTCTTGAATTTTTTAGAAAAATTTGAGAAGTATAGATGTTAAATCTTCTTTGAATACAGTGGTACCTCGAGATACGAGTTTAATTCGTTCCGTAACCTTGAGGTGTGGGAAACTATGAGATGCTAGAGTCGCGGTGAACTGGTGGGTCCTGTGCAGCTGGCCGATCCCCGGGATTACTCCTATCTCAAATGTTGCTCGTATTTCAAAGCAAAAATCGCTCGCTCAATGGCTAGTATCTCAAAGATCTTGTATGTTAGGGCAATCATATCTCAAGGTACCATTGTATTTGATGTAATCTGCTCAAGGACTTTATTTGTTGGTAGTTTTTTATTTATTTTTTAACTGATTCAATATCATTAGCTGTAATTGCTCCTTACAGATTTTCTGTTTATTCTTGATTCAGTTTTGGGAGACTGAATGTTTCTACAACCCAGCCACCAGCACCAACTTCCCTCTGGCACTCAGGACCCAGGTTTCCCTCTAAACACTGGCTTTATCTGGAAGGTCACCAGGAAGGATGTCTGGAAGGATGTCTGGTCTAATTAGCATATTACACTTTTATTATTATAGATGGTAATTCCCAACATTCCCTTATAATTGTCTGTAATTCTTTGATACTATGCCATTTCTCCCCTTTCATTTCTGATTTTATATTTTTAGTTCTTTCTCTTTTTTTCTTGATGAGTCTAGTTTAAGATTTATCATTATTATTTATCTTTTCAAAAAATTAGCTCTTGGTTTCATTGATCTTATGTATTCATTTTTTAATCACTCACCTGCCTGATCACCCCTTACCACTCTGCCTACCTGATTGCTCCTAACCACTCTGCCTCCACACCTGATTGTCCCTAATCACTTGCCTGCCTGATCTCCCCTAACTGCTTGCCTCCTGCCTGACTACTCCTAACCACCACTGCCTCAGCCCCCACCACAGTGCCTTCATCCAGAAGGATATCTGAAATGATGTCCTTAAGGTAATTTAGACAGTCTAACAAGCATATTATACTTTTATTATTATAGATTTATTGTTTAGTAACATGTTATTTAGCCTTAATGTCTGTGCTTTTCAGGCTTTTTCCCCCTCTTTTAATTTCTAGTTTCATACCATTCTGGTAAGAGAAGATTCTTTTTTTATTTATTTTTTATTGATTAAGGGATTACATATGTGTCCTTATTACCCCATCATCCCCCACCTCTCATTCATGCCCCCAACACCTTGTTGTCTGTGTCCATTGATTAGGCTTATATGCATGCATTTAAGTCCTTTGGTTGATCTTTTCCCCTTACCTCCACTGTCCCCTACCTTACCTGAAGTTTGATGTTCTGATTGATGTTTCTCTGTCTCTGGATCCATTTTTGTTCATCAGTTTATGTTGTTCATTATATACCACAAATGAGTAAGATCATTTGATATTTATCTTTTCTGCCTGGCTTATTTCATTTAGCATAATGCTCTCCATCTCCATCTGTATTGTTGCAAATGGTAAGAACTCTTTTTTTTACCACAGCATAGTATTCCATTGTGTAGATATACTACAGTTTTTTAATCGACACATCTGCTGATGGGTACTTAGGCTGTTTCCAAATCTTATGGCTATGGTGAATTGTGCTGCTATGAACATAGGGGTGTATATATTCTTTCTGATTCATGTTTCTATATTCTTGGGATATATTCCTAGAAGTGGGATCACTGGGTCAAATGGGAGTTCCATTTTTAGATTTTTGAGGAAACTCCATTAATAACAGAGCAGAAATGAATGACATAGAAACAAAACAAACAAACAAACAAACACCCAAAAACAATACAAAAGATCAATGAAACCAAGAGCTGGTTCTTTGAAAGGATAAATAAGATTGATGAACCTCTAGCCAGGATCACCAAGAAGCAAAGAGAGAGGACCCAAATACACAAAAATAAGAAATGAAAGAGGAGAAATAACAACTGATCCCACAGAAATACAAAGGATTATTTAAAAATACTATGAACAGCTCTATTCTAAAAAACTAGACAACCTAGAGGAAATGGACACATTCCTAGAAAAATACAACCTTCCAAAACTTACTCAGGAAGATTCTAAAAATATTAATAGGCTGATAACTATGGAAGAAATTGAAGCAGTCATCAAAAAGCTTCCAGCAAACAAAAGCCCAGGGCCAGATGGCTTCATAGGAGAGTTTTACTAAACATTCAAGGAAGAACTAAAACCTATCCTCCTCAGAGTATTCCAGAAAGATCAAGAAGAAGGAACACTTCCAAGGGCCTTTTATGAAGCCAACATCAATCACACTAATACCAAAAACAGATAAAGATAACACAGTGAAAGAATTACAGACCAATATCCCTCATGAACATAGACACTAAAATCCTCAACAAAATTCTAGCAAATTGAATCCAGCAGTACATCAGAAAGATCATACACCATGACCAAGTAGGATTTATTCCAGGAATGCAAAGATGGTACAATATTTGCAAATCAATAAATGTGATACATCACATAAAGAAGTTGAGAGGTAAAAATCACATGGTCATATCAATTGATGAATAAAAAGCATTTGACGATATCCAACACCCTTTCTTTTTTTTTAATTAATTCTTTATTATTCAGATTATCACATTTGTTTCTCTATTTTTCTTATCCATAGAGCCCCTCCACAAGGCTTGCAACCCTCCCTCTACACTTACCTCCCTCCCGTTGACCTCATCCATAAGTGTATGATTTTTGTCCAGACTCTCCTTGTACACCCATCACCCCATTCCCCCTGAGAATTATAAGTCCACTCCCTTTCTGTGCTCCTGATTCTATTATATTCACCAGTTTATTCTGTTGATCAAATTTTTAATTCACTTAATTTTTAGATTCACTTGTTGATAGATATGTATTTGTTGTTCATAATTTTTTGGCTTTTACCTTTTTCTTCTATCTTCTAAAAGAGTACCCTTCAGCATTTCATATAATACTGGTTTGAAGTTGATGAACTCCTTTAGCTTTTTCTTCTCTGTGAAGCTCTGTATCTGCCCATTCAATTCTGAATGATAGCTTTGCTGGATAGATTATTCTTGGTTGTAGGTTCTTGCTATTCATCACGTTGAATATTTCTTGCCATTCCCATCTGGCCTGCATCGTTTCTGTTGAGAAATCAGCTGACAGTTGTATGGATGCTTCCTTGTAGGTAATGAACTGTTTTTCTTTTGCTGCTTTTAATATTCTCTCTTTGTCTTTTGCTCTTGGTATTTTAATGATGATGTGTCTTGGTGTAGTCCTCTTTGGATTCCTTTTATATGGAGTTCTGTGTGCTTCCTGGACTTGTAAGTCGATTTCTTTGACCAGATGTGGGAAGTTTTCAGTCATTATTTATTCAAATAGGTTTTCAGTATCTTGCCCTCTCTCTTCTTTGGCATCCCCACAATTCTGATGTTGGTATGTTTGAAACTGTCCAAGAGGCTGCTTACATTATCTTCACATTTTTGGATTCTTTTCTCGCTTTTCCAGTTGAATGTCTTTGCTTCTTTATATTTCAAATTTTTGACTTGATTCTTGCCTTCCTCTAGTCTGCTATTAGGTCTCTGTATAATATTTTTTTATTTCTGTCAGTGTAAGTTTAATTTCTAGTTGGTCCTTTTCTATGTCTAGTTGGATCTTTTGCATCTCCTCTTGGGTCTCATTAACTTTATCCAACTTATCTAGGATACTGTTGAAAAACCTTATAAGTGTGGTTTTGAACTCTATATCCAGTTGTTTGTTTTCCTCCATTTCTTTTGTTTGTGATCTCTTTCCTTGTCTTGGCATTTTCACTATGCTGAGAGAACTTCTGTGCTGGATTCAGCCTTATGATACCAGACTTGCAAAACTGCAAAAGCCTCTCTGTTGAGTTTGGTATGGGTGGAGTCTCAGGGTTTAAAGGACCACCTTGCCTTCCAATCGGCCCCGCCACCACAGCCCCCAAGTCTCATGTGACTGGGTAATCGCTGGAGTGGTCCCTGTGTTTGCGCCCGCACTCTCTCACAGTGCCTCTAGACTGCTGCCCTTCCAACTCCCCTGTGCTCCGGGACCATTTGAGTCTGGGTCCCCGAACTTTGCCTAAATCTGGGGTTTAGTCGAGTTAGAAGTGACACAGTTGGGATGCTTTGTCTCCTGCCCTCTCGTGAAAGCCAGCGGCACAATCAGCAGTCGGTCTTCTGTGCGCAGTGCTGTACATGCCGCCTTATTTCTGCCCTCCTGCGACTCCCCCAAATTTCCATGCACTTCTCCCTTTTCACAGTCCAAACTCCCCCTGTATGAGTTTCAGCTGGACCTAGGCTTTAGTGTCATAGGATAAGGGATTCAATGCTGTTGGAGTCTCCTGCCAGAGAAAGCCAGCCAGGTATTCTGGCTCCCACTCTCTTCAAGCGCGCGTCTCTATACCTCAGCTTTTTGCAGGTCCTCTGGGTCTCTGTGAGCCGCTCTCTTTCCTTCTAGTTGTAGAATTTCCACTCAGCCAGCTTTCCTATGATTCTGAATGATGTCCATTCTGTCTTTAGTTGTAGTTTTGAAATTGTTGTGCGAGGCAGCAGCGTAGGTGTTTACCTATGCCACCATCTTGGTTCCTGATACCCTTTCTTGATAAAAACTCTCAAGGTGGGAATAGAATGGTTATACCTCAACATAATAAAAGCCATATATGAATGGGAAAAAACTAAAATCATTTTCCTTAAGAACAGGAACAAGACAGGGATGCCCACTCCCACCACTCCTGTTCAACCTAGTGCTAGAATTACTAGTCATTGCTATCAGACAAGAAAAAATAAAAGAAGAAGTAAAACTGTCCTTATTTCTCAATGAGATGATACTGTACATAGAAAACCCAAAAGACTCTATCAAAAAATTATTACACTTAATAAATGAATTCAGCAATGTAACAGAATACAAAATTAACACCGAGAAATTTATGGCATTTCTATACACCAATAATGAATTTACAGAAAGAGAGATTAAAAAAGCAATCCCATTTACCATAGCACCAAAAAAATTAAGAAAGCTAGGAATAAACTTAACTAAAGGTAAAAGACCTATATGTGGTCTACATGACACTAAAAAAAAAGAAGAGATAGAGGAAGACACAAACAGATGGAAGAACATGCCGTGTTCATGGATTTGTAGAATCAACATCATCAAAATGTCCATACTACCCAAAGCAATCTATAAATTCAATGCACTTCCCATTAAAACACTAATGGAATATTTCACAGACTTAGAAGATTCTTGATTTAATCTCAATCTTCCTAAATTTTTTGAAACTGTTTGGTGTCCTAACATAGACCCTATCCTGGAAAATGTTTGATGTGCACTTGAAAAGAATGTATATTTTGCTCCTTTAGGATGAAATGCTCTGATTATATCAATTAAATCCATCTGATCCTTTAAGGCCAATGTTTCCTTGTTGATATTATGTCTACAAAATCTATTCATTGATGTCAATAGTATGTTAAAATCCTATACTATGACTGCATTACTGTCAATCTCTTGCATTTGATTTATATATTTGGGTGTTGCTATGTTGGGTGTATAAATCCTCTTGCTAAATTGCTGCATTTATCATTTCTTACTATCCTTTTTTGTCTCTTACTAAAGCCTTTGTTTTAGAGTCCAATTTTCAAATATAAATATTTCAAACCCAGATTTTGTTTGCTTGTTTCAATTTGTGTGAATATCTTTTACTGTCTATTTAATGGTAGCATGTGTGTGTCTTTTGTTTTAAGGTGGATCTCTTGTAGACAGCATATATATATTTCTTATTTTTGTTTTTTATTTTTTTATAGATTCAGCTACCCAATATCTTTTAATTAGTCCATTTAAGCCATTTACATTTAAAGACCTTATTGGTAATTGTGTGTTGATTGCCATTTTTTTCTTTATAACTATAATTCTCTTTATTTTATTCTTGTTCTTAAAAAGGCTATTTTAATATTTTCTGTAATATTAGTTTGGTGGTGATAAACTCCTTTAGTTTTATCTTGTCTGAGAAGCTCTTGATCCTCCTTCAATATTAAAAAAAAGCCTTTGTTAGGTAAAGTAGACTTGATTATATGTCCTTGTTTTTCATCACTTTGAATATATTGTGCCAGTGCCTTATGGCCTGAAATATTACTGTTGAGAAATTGGATCCCTTATATATAGATAACTAACTTTCTCTTGTTACTTTATTTTTTTCTCTCTTGTTACTTTTCAGATTCTCTCTTTGTCTTTAACCTTTGTCATTTAAAATATGATGTGTCTTGATGTGAGCTTTTTTGGGTGAATATTGCTTGGGACTCTCTGTGCTTCCACTACATATGGTTGGCCCTGGATAATAATTTTGGAGCTACAATGCAATCCACAGTTTATAGCTGTCTCTGTGGGCCTGGGTATGCATATGAAGGGCCAAACTGCACACTAATGCTGACTTCCACCAGAAATGAGCTCAAGGGCAGTTCAGCAAAAGGCCCATCATACCTCAAAATATTCTCTACCCTACTCTAGCTGCTGGGTGTCTGTTAGGCTCATTCCTTGAAAAACATCTGGCAGTGTGCAAGTTTAGTTAGGTTCTCAGTGAGTGACGATATAGGAGTGAGTGGTGTTCATAAGATTGATACAAATTTAAACTGTGTCAATGCTGGGTCTGAGGCCACCCAGCAAAGTTCCAGGGTAAACTAACACTAGGTCCAATTCACTAGGTGCCCACAGATCTTTATTGTGGGGCAGAGTCTTAGAGAATCATTAGATAGAGGCCAACAGAGTTATTTAGGCTCAAACTGACCAAGATTTGTCCACTTAAAGGAAAGGCTTTGCACTGGTTGGTAGTGCAAAGAGAAAAATGGCACAACCTAGCCTATTCTTGATTCTGTTTGGACATCCTGGAGAGCTCATGTGGAGCTACTGGATCTTCCATGAAAGGATGGTTTCCATTACGATAAAAGGAAAGTGAGGGAATGGCTCCCACCCCAAGCCATACAACCCAGTTACTGGCCTGCACCTTAGTTTACTAGGACTTCTATACCCCAGTCCAGGATGCTTACTCCTCAGCAGGGTGTTAGTTGCACAGGGTGGGGTGAGAGGGAGTCCAGAGGGTTGAGCTATTGCATTCCCTCAGGCTGATGCCTTATAGAGGGGAGTGTTCCACCTAAGAAAATTGGCATTTGCAGTTTGGGATAGGTACTCAGTACAAGGACCCTAATGGCTGTCACTTCAGCTCTTTTTCTGTATCCACAAAACCCAGTTTTTCTGCACACGTCTTTAGTCCTCTGCAGGAACCCAGTGTGAGTGGCTACGAAAGAGATACTGTGGTCTGGCTTTTTAAGCGGGTACCTGAGTTCCAGCAGGCTCTAGTCTCTCCTTGGAAAACATAATCCCTATTGATTTTCATAACCAGATGTTATGTAGGCTCCTCTTCTTGGATTTGGTGCACCTTAATGGGAAGCCCAGGTTAGGGTTGAAACCCCAAGATCCTCCAGGGCAATCTTTGAAGCTGAGATATCCCTGCAGATTCTTAGTCACCACATGTGGGTGTGGGACCAGTCATTTCCACATCTCTGCTCTTTCTATCAGTCTGGATGTGGCTTATTCTATACAACATTGTTCATAAGATTCCTGTTCAACTAGTCTTCATTTGGATTATTCAGGTGATTGTTCTATATTTTAGTTGTAATTACAATTTGGTCCTGGGATGAGGGGAGTATAATAACATCTACTTGCTCTCCTACAATCTTGGATGGCTGTCCTTCAGTGTTTGTGGTGAACAAGCATTGCTTTGATTAGGGAAAATGCCATATTCATAGGAAGATCTTATTGATTTATTTTAAGAGTAAAGTCTTATTGATAATGATTGATGCATTAACTTGGTATCAAATCCTGTAAAAAACTCAAACAACTATAGGAACAAGTTAAACTCCTATACTTTTATATGCATCATAGGATTTCTCTGTTATAATATCTTATATTTGCAGATATATCCCTTCTTTCCTTGTTATACAATAGCACTGCCCTTTTCTAATAAGTATTTTTTATAATGCCTCATGACATTAACTTGACAGTATTGGTTTAACATATAAATTTAGCTTTCCATGCTACCTCAGAGATTTAACTAGACTTCATAGAATTTTTTCGTTTGGATCCTGTTGCTAATCAGCTGATTACTTCCTTTCCTTGACATTTCAAACACCTGAAAAGGCACTTCACTGGCCCAATAATATGCTTTTATGCCATTCCCTTTCATAGATTACTGGGCAGTTAATACATGTTGCTGTTTCTTGAAAAAATTTTAATTTTAGCATGAAAGTTGAAATTACTCATCTGTCAACAGATGTTTATGAACTTAACATGTACCAGGCATTGCACTAAGTGGTAGGATTATAAACAAAAATAAGTACTTTCTTCCCTCATTAATCATACATTCATTGAGTGAGATAAATAGTAAACATGTTCATAAATGTGCTATATAATCTCATATAAATATTATAAAAAAGCAGAAGAGTAATATAAATATGATGGACTAATTCATATATAAAATGGAATTGTTCTGGAAAGTAAAACTTGGAACTGCAATTGAAAACTATTTGACAAAATAATGAAGTACAATATTGGCAATATTGGCACAAATTGAAGAACAAAAACATGAGGATCTGGTAAATAAAATCCATTTTCTCTATCCAAATTCTCAAGTTACTAAAACTCAGAGACTCACGTATAACTTGTTGAGAAGTTTATTCTTCATGCAAGTACGTTCTTAATAGCAATAATGAGCTATAGACTGAGACCATTTCTTCCCTTTTCTCTCACAGACAGGCTCCCTATTCAATATCAGAATATTGCCTATAAAATTCCTGTATAGAGAAATAGAGCAGAATATAGGCATTTTCACTGAAGTCTATTCTTTAAAAAGAGAAAACAGAGAAAAGGAATGAACAATATACACCACTTTCTCTTTGCAAATCAAATTTACCATTAGCTCTTTCACAATTAAATAAGGAATAAGGTGATATAAATTTATCAGGAGATTATAGAGAAAATGGCTCTTTTTAACATCAGAAATGAGAAGGAAATATTCCCAGTCTAATATTTCCAAGTTTCTTGATTTACAAAATTTGAAGACTTAGGCATTACAGCTATTGCTAATCCATAATCAGAGGAGAGATCAGCAGACAATCACTGTCTCTATCTCCATATCAACCACTCGTTGTTTGAGGATTCTCCCAAGATTACTGATGAATAGTGTCAATTTTCCAAAAAAAAAAAAATGTGGGAAGGGTAAAAAAATAAACAAAAAAAAAATCTAAGTTAATTAAAATTTCTCAAGGTTCAAAAGTCATTATTTTATTTCTGGTCCAAAATTTTCTAGCCATGTTGTCCAATATAACTCTTCAGAGGACTTGCATTGTGACTAGATAATAACATAAAAGTATACAAGAGCAAAATGTTACTGGATATTTTCCAAATTTGTATGTAAATCCTTAATTTTATTAATTTCCAAAGAACTTTAAGTTCAGCATTAATTTTTATTGCAAATTAATATCTATAGAAATTTAATCCCCAAATAATATTTTCATGCAGTAAAAATTGTTACATTAACCTCTTCTCCAATTTCTTATTCCTCTTCCATCTACCATTCTATCTGAGAAAACCAGGAAAGTTCTGAAAGCTGGTGGAGTAGTGTTTTCTTAGGGTGCTATAGTCTTAGTGTCTTACTAAATGGGCACATCCATTATTTAAAAGATATAGGATATTGTTCCAGTCACTGGCACTTCTTCCAATAAATTTAGAAAACATGCCAAAATCATAGGCACTAGTGCAGTTAAACTACATAAATTTTTGTTTTCAGAACCAAAACTCAGTCCTGCCAAAGACCATAGTGCAAACTCAATATAATCTAAGGCCATGAGCAGAGAAGGAACATCTGGGTTTTAGCTTTGCCAATGTTCTAGTAAATTTATGCCAAGTCTCAGAAACCCATGGTTTGTTGATATAAGTTAGATTAGAAAATATATCACATAAAGAGGTTAATTATATCACTATGTTTAGGATATCTGGGGGAAAATATCATTATGCAAATGTTTCATCTCTTGGAATACTATTTGAGATATTACTGCCTTCTGGCAAAATTCAGAAATTAGCAATGACAACAGCCTCAATCACCAGGTTTTATTTGACAGGTCTGTCTTTCCCATAAAGCTTATTTAAACTCTTATTTAACAGTTTCTCTTGACATTTCACATTTTTAGCAAGACAACCCTCCATGGAGGTAGTCTCTGTTAGTAGCAGGTCCTCTACAGTATCTTGTGAGCAGGCCTCTCCATCCTATGGTAAATAGAATCTTAAGCCTAAGAATCCTCTTCTCCTAGGCAAGTTTCTTCAACTCTATATTGTTTTTAACTGGAACTTTATCCACAGTGGTTTTTTGAACTAAAGCCACTATTGGTGCAATTGCCACATGCTTATCAGACTATCTTTCCATTGGAATAATGCAGAATACTGATAGCATTTCTTTATGCTACATATTTTTATTTATGAAATATTTTTATCCTATATAATAAAAGGATAATATGCAAATAGACCAAAAAGCAGAACAACTGGAACAACCGAACTACAGGTTGCCATGCAACTGACCACCAGGGGGCATGTGCAGAACAAACCAGGCCAAAAGGTGATGGTAGAGCAAGTGAGAGGGGTTACCAGACCAAGGCAGGGCACTGGTCACTGTCATTGGGGCAAGCCCCTGTTGGTTACTGAAAATTCTTTGTTTCCACATGCCACAGTCCCACTGGGTGCTTGCACATACTGCCAGCGCCAGAGCTGTTGCTCACACTCCCTGCCAGTGCTTGGCGTTGGTCTCAATGACTCAGTGCCATCAGAGGGTGCAGGCAATGGCTGCTGGCCTGATTGTGCCTTAGGGCTTCTCTACTTCCGCCTGACAGCACTGGCTCAGCTTGCACCTACTACTGGAACCAATGCCAATTGCTTTGCACTGTTAGTGGATGCCAGCAGATCTGGTGCTGTCAGTGTGTGGGAACAGTGGCAGCAGGAGTAGGGCTGCCAATAGACAGGAGACCGGGGCCCATGGTGGGAGGGGCAGGACAGGGAATTGCAGGATGGGCCCTGTGCCTATAGCAACCTCCTCAATGCCCACAGTTCCTTTCAAGATGCACAAATTTGTGTACTGGGCCCCTAGTAGTAGAATATGTGTCGAGTGTTCTTTTTTTTTTTTTAATATATTTTATTGATTTTTTACAGAGAGGAAGGGAGAGGAATACAGAGTCAGAAACATCAATGGGAGAGAGACATCAATCAGCCCTCCTGCACATCCCTCACTGGAGATGTGCCCACAAGCAAGGTACATGCCCCCGACCGGAATCGAACCCGGGGCCTTTCAGTCTGCAGGCCGACACTCTATCCACTGAGCCAAACCGGTCTCGGCAAGTGTTCTTATTTTACTATTGGAAGGGTCACTTGAAATGAAACAGTTTAACCATTTGTAGTTTGACTCTTCTCTCTCTTATCCAATGTAATACTAATGCTTTCTATTAGAATAAAAACATATTTTTAATTTACATATGGCTTCTGTCTCAGATATTTTTCTAAAATCTTTTAGGTTTTGAATTGTGGGCTCTCTCATAATTCAAAAAATATTTTATAATCAGTGACCTCTGTATCTACTAAAATAATCTGCTACTCAAATAATTATGAGTGCATTTATTATACACATATATTGCTTGGTTCTACCTAGAAGGTTTTTTTACCGATGAAGCATTCTCTTAATAGACTAACTGTAGCTTAGTTTTGGTCCATATCTGGCTCCTTTTAAATGAATTTTATTCTTTGTTTTCTCTTAGAGTTTTATTTGAAGAAAACCAGAAATATATTACCTCAAAATAATTATCTTTGGCTTAAATTTTTTGAGATAAAGGTAATTAAGAAACAATGAATGCAAGAAAAGTTCTCTATAATCTTCCCTTTTCTTCCTCAAGGCAGGATATAAATTCTTCTTTTACTAGAGACAGATTCTGATAAGTCCAAAGATGGCACCAGAGAAATACGCAAACCTTACTTAATTAGTTCCCTCTCATGATTAAGCCTCTCAAGTTTCTATCCAGGGAAACTTAAATAGCTTTCCTTTGTTCTGTCATTTCTCTATAAAGATATTGTTCTTTGTTGAAGGTGCCATAAAAGCCAGAGTTCTAAGCTACTACTTTGAGTTAATTTTCACCTTTGGTTTCTTCTGCATGATGTTAATAAACCACTTTTTATCTTGTTCATCTTTTTGTTAAAGATTCCTAACTAAAAACCCAAGATGAGTAAAGCATTGCCTTCCCTACAAATTTATTGCTTCTCTTATTTATTTATTTATTTATTTATTTATTTACTTACTTACTTATTTTTATTTTATTTTTAAAAATATATTTTATTGATTTTTTTACAGAGAGGAAGGGAGAGGGATAGAAAGTCAGAAACATCGATGAGAGAGAGACATTGATCAGCCGCCTCCTGCACGCCCCACACTGGAGATGTGCCCGCAACCAAGGTACATGCTCTTTACCGGAATTGAACCTGGGACCTTTCAGTCCGCAAGCCAATATTCTATCCACTGAGCCAAACCGGTCTTGGCTCTTATATATTTATTATATCTTCTCAAAACTCTTATACAAGAATAGGATTCACAATGTCAAAAATTGTTTTACCATGAAATTTATTTAGTAACTAATTAAATACAGGGTGTCCTCCCAAAAATGTACATACACTTTAATAGCTGATAGTTCAGTTTCAAAAGTGAAGTATATTTTAATACACAATGCCTTTATAATTATTCAAAATGTGTTTATACATTGTTTCGAGACATGCTATATTTATACTATCTTCTTTAACTATTGCATTAAAGACTGCCCAAATTTTATGTAAACACTGTGTAACTGTATTTGCTTTTATTTTGCATCTTTTATTTGTATCTTTAAGAAGCATTTACTCAATTATTTGTATGGTTCATTTCAATTTATTCTCTGAAACCTAATTCTTTCCTTTGATTAGATATTTTAGGGCCCTTGTCACTGTTTCTGATATAGCAATGACTTAAATATCAGAGGCATTTTTTTGCCTTATTATATCAATTTTTTATTGATTTATTCTGGCTTTCAAGATTTTTGTCTTTAAATTTTTAAACTGCCACTTATGGCTCATGCTTTCTTTTAAGAAAACTTCTTTCTCCTCTAGCATAGTCAGAATTTTTCTCCTTCATTTTGTTCATTATTTCACTGCTCCTGTTTTGATAATAAGTACATTTTCAAATCTCTGGTTTATCTTTAATTTCATGAGCATGTCTAATCCCAGTAATAATCTTAAAGTTATAGTTCTAAAAATTTAACACAAGTAAAAAGTACCCAAGGTAGTCATAACATGCAAATTCAAGTTTATGGATTAGAATATAAGAAATGTATTGAGGTTATAAGATACATTATGGTATATTCTAATGCTATTCAATAGACCACACTTTTAGTGGTGTTAGAAAATCCTTAAGGTTTTTAGTAAAGTCACTGAATTGTCCATCTTCATCAAGCTAAAGTAATAAATTATTTTTACCAAAGGGCTCATATTTTGTGTGTGTGTGTGTGTGTGTTTATTAATAAAATACATCCCACACTTCTCTGGGTAAAGTCATAATTTTCAGAAATCTAAATCCATATTTACAGATAGTAGGCCAGAAGTCGATCTTTTTTTTTTAAATAATAGAGAGCTGTAGACAGGGAATTAATTGCTCTAAAGGGTTAGAGCTAATGATAGATATTGGTAGTTGAAGCAGCCCCCAACTGTTAGTCCTAAATTTACTGATTGGCTTTTATTGGAGTTTCCTGCCTAAGGGATATGGGTGTATCCTATAATTTTAATCTTAATAAAAGGGATGGTAAAGCAAGAACCCACTAGAATTGGACTTCTGCCTGGCCCCCATTTCCCAAATTAATATTTTTTCTAAGTCTTTTTTTTTTTTTTTTCATTTGTGTGCGGCCTTCTCCAGAACCCAAACCCTGAACCGGAACCCTGAATCATGCAGGTCATGAAGGGGTTCCCACAATAGTATAATGAATAAATACAGAGTCAATTTAAACAAACCAATGAAGCTAAGCATAATCAGTCACTTCAGAGTTTTCACTTTAGTTCCTAAAGGCTATTTAAAGCTAGAATTTCATTAGAGCTCTGTAGCATTAATAAAAGTTCAGCTTCCCTGCAGATTATATGCAGCTTTGATGGTTCCCTTGACAGAAGCTAAATATTTTTCATCTTACCCCAGCCTTATCTGTAAATCAGACCAAGAAGTATATGTAGCAGAAGTCAACCTACACAACTTACAACCTAGAGTCTGTAATTTATCTGTAACACTCATGTTCCCTTCTCTTCTTGAAAATTCCACATAATTTCTCAGTCTTTGAGTTCCATGGTTTCTTTAGAGAACTTTTTGAGGACTATTTCTTCTAGAAACTCATATGGCTTTTGTTAAACTGTGGCTTTCTCATCAAAACAAAATTTTAAGTATTTGTCTCATAAAAATAGATACCAAAATGTTAGCAGCAATGAGCATACCAAAATAGTAAATGACCTGAAACTTATTTTTTTCTCTCAAGGACTGGGTTGGGTATGAGCTTTCAACTTACCTGCAAGCTAACAAATGAACCTGCCACAGCTTATAGAAGCCAGCAGAGAAAACAAGTTTCCTTGTCAGAGACTTTATTACTTAATGCACGTGCAGTATTAGCTTCATGTATGCATCACTTCCTCTCCCACAGAACAATGAGAAATGGCTGTGGTGGGAGCTGCAAAATGTCGGTGAGGAAATCCAAGCTTAGAATATCTTCAGTCTTTTAAAAAGACTAGTAGAAAACATGCTTCATCTTTTCTCCAGAGGGAAACATTGTCTTTAGTTTCCCAAAAAGCAAATAAGTCTGCCCTCTCTCCTGAAGGGAGAAACTATCTTTTATTCCAAGGCTATCCTACATAATAAAGAGGTAATATGCAAATAAACCATCACTCCAACACAAACATGGCTGCCCCCATGTGGATATAAGATTGCTGCCACAAGATGGCCAGCAGGGAAGGGGAGTTGTGGGCAAGCAGGCAAGCAGGGAGGGGAAGTTGGGGGTGACCAGGTTGGCAGGGGAGGACAGTTAGGGATGACCAGGCTGGCAGGGGAGTGATCAGGGGTGATCAGGCAGGCAGGCAAAAGCAGTTAGGGGCAATCCATCAGTCAGGCAGGCAAGCAGTTGAGAGCCAGCAGTCCTAAATTATGAGAGTGATTTCCAACTGCCTGTTCCAACTGAGCAGTTGGACATCCCTTAAGAGGTCCCAGATTGGAGAGGGTGCAGGCTGGGCTGAGGGACACACACACACACCCATGCATGAATTTTGTGCACTGGGCCACTAGTTAACTATATAAACATCTTTGAACAGATTGTGTGGAACAAACATTATAGTAGTAGAAGCCCAACGCATGAAAATTGATGCACTGGAGGGGAGTCCCTCAGTGCTCCCTTCTCCCTCTCACAGTCTGGGAACCTTCAGGGGTGGGAGGTGACCCAGCAATCAAGGAAAGGCAATGCCCAATCATACCTCTGCTGATGCCACTGCTGTCAGTGCAAGCTTTAGTCAGCCCTGGTTACCTGAGCCTCAGGTAGCTCTGGGTGGCTGGGAAGCTACCATCTGAGACTTCCCTGTGTCTCGGGCCGACCTTGAACACCTGAGAGGCTGAGAGGTTTGGGGAACTCCAGAGGCAGGTGGGCTCAGCCTTGCCACATGCTTGTCACCCCAGTGGGGCTGAGGGGACTGAGTGCCACCATCTTATGGCTGTGAGTGCCACTATCTTTGAGGGCATATCAGTCAATTAGCATATTCCCTCCATATTGACTATGGGTGCTAGCATCTTTTAGGGTTGGGCAGTCAATTAGCATTTATTTCCTTATTGGCTGTGGTTGCTGCCATCTTTGTGACAGTGTGGGGGTCAATTAGCATATTCCCTCTTTATTAGATACTAGAGGCCCAGTGCACAAAATTTGGGGTAGTGTCCTGCAGCCCATTGTGCTCCCTCTCCAATCTGGAACCCCTTGAGGGATGTCCGACTGCCTGTTTAGGCCCGATCCAGGTAGGGACTCAGCCTAAACGGGCAGTCAGACATCCCTCTCAAAATCCAGGACTGCTGGCTCCCAACTATTCACCTCCCTGCTCACCAGCTTTTCTTCCTGATTGCCCTTAACCACTTCTACCTGCCAGCCTGATCACCCCCTAACTACTTCTCTGCCAGCCTGATTGATGCCTAACTGCTCCCTGCCAGCATCTTTGTTCCTAAATGCCCTCTCCTACAAGCCTAGAAACCCCTAACTGCCCTCCTCTGCAGGCCTGGGTCCCCCTCAACTGGCCTTCCTTGCAGGCCCAGTCACTCCCAACTTCCCTCCTCTGCTGGCCTGGTCACCCCTAACTTTCCTCCCCTACTGGCCTGATTGCCCACAACTGCCATCCCTTGCAGGCCTCTCCCCTGCTGGTCATCTTGTGGTGGCCATCTTGTGTCCACCTGGGGGCAGGATCCTTTGAACACATGGGGGCAGTCATCCTGTGTGTTGGAGTAATGGTGAATTTGCATATTCCTCTTTTATAAGATAGAACAGAGACCTGGTATACAGATGGGGACCAGCTGGTTTGCCTTGGAGGGTGTCCTGGATCAGAGTGGGTCTTCCCTTGGGGGATGGGGTGTCCTAGGTTAGGGACCTATGGTGGTTTGCAGGCCAGCCACGCCCCCCAGTGACCCAAGTAGAAGCCCTGGTATCTGGGATTTATTTATCTTATACAATTGAGACTTTGTAGCCTTAAGCAGAGACCTGGGCCCACCATGGTGTGCAGATAGTTTGGTTTCCTCCATCACCAGGGGCAACCCAAGCCTCCCTCCTGCTCTCTCTGTGGCTGTAGCCATCTTAGTTGGGTTAATTTGCTGGTGGGTGTGGCTTGTGGGTGTAGCAGAGGCAGGGTCAATTTGCATATTACTCTTTTATTAGATAGGTTGATTTGCAGAAATACAAAAGATCCATGAGGAATTGTCCATCGCATTGCCCAGGTCACAGCCACATAAGGGTAAAACCAGCTCTGCTTCAAGAAAGAGGACATTGCAAGTCATCAAATTCATGAATTTTCTTGATGCTCATTGTTAAAAAACCTGTCAGTGTAGCCCAGCCAGTTTTACTCAGTGATTGAGTGTCAACCCATGAAGCAGGAGGTCATGGTTCAATTCCTGGTCAGGCCACATGCCTGGGTTTCAGGCTCAATCCCCAGTAAGAGGTGTGCAGGAGGCATCTGGACCATCATTCTCTCTCATCATTGATGGTTTCTATCTTTCTTTCCCTCTCCTTTCCCCTTGAAATAAATAACATTAACAACATTAACATTAACAAAACAATAACAAAAATTCCCTAGATAAACTGCTCAACTTAGCCATGCCCAAAGTTTCGAAATCTGTTTAAAAGTCACTGCCCCAAATTCCGTAACTTGTAGTTTCATCATATCCTGTTAAAAAAAAATTAAACGTGATTAAACTTAACTTTCTATTAGAAAATGTAACATATTTGCTATCTCCAGTCTGCTCTTTTAAAACTGATGACACAGAGAAGTGGAAAAGAATTTTAAGTCCAGAGATAGGCTGGTACCCAAGAGTGGGAAATGGAAGGTACTGAGCTGCAGCACTCAGATTTTCCTCCCGAACACACCCGTGTGGTCAGTTCATTTCTTTTTTCCTGAAGTGGAATGAGGTATTTTGAGAAAAGACAAAATGTTTAGGGACAAATTTTTCTTGTAGCAACCAAAATTAGAGAATGGTTCACAATGAAGATAAAATATATTTGCCTTCATATTTTAATTTATAATTTGTTTCTCTGAATGTCTCTGCAAATGTATATGCCTGTCAACATAAAAATAAATGGCCATTTCTCCTCAATATTGCCAATATCAGGAATCAGTATTAAGAAGCAATGTTTTATAAGTAGACAAAGTAGACTTAGATTATTTATAGCTATAATTATGTTGATTACCTATGAAGATTGTTACATAATAAAAGCATTTATGACCTTATATAACAATAAGGTCAAAATCAGGGCAGTTCTAGCATTAGTTCAACAGCCAGATGACCACAGATCTCTCTGAGTATCTAGGCAGCTATCTTCGGTGCATTGTTTTTGGCTTTTTTTATCATTTATTTATGTTCTTAGCTTTTCTGAAATATTTTTGCTGTTATTTTTCTTGCTACTAAGTTGGAAATAATAATTGTCATCCACCCTGTGAAATTTCTAAAATTTGTATTATGGACAAATGTGTACATTCACTTCTTATAAATGGGCTTTATAAAAAGTGAATGTACACCTTTCAGGCAGGGCTGATGAGAAAGAGGCCATGATATGACAAAGGGAGAAGATCTCTGTTTCCAACCCAAGGAGAGAGGCCTCAGGAGAGAACAACTCTGCATGAGGGGTTTTGGAATCCTTTAATTTGGAGATTTCCCAATCTCCAAAACTACAAGAAAAAGAAATGTGTGTATTTTTTTGTAAGCCACCTAGTATATTGTTATGGCAGTCCAGGAAGGAAAAATACCCTCACTCCATCTTTTTGATATAGCCTCTACATAGCCTTAACATTTATATTTACATACTTTATATAAAGCATGTAAAATCACATGTATTTTATAATAAACTAATCTATAATTCTATATAAGCATTTACATATACATACAAATATATAGATATGTAACAATATGTATGCCTCTGTATATGCATGTGCCTATGTGTATGTGTGTGTACAATTTTGATCAAACTATGCAATGACATTCCATTGCTTTATGATGAAATAGATAATAGAGAAAATAAGGTTTATCCCCACTATTGCTGTAGCCAAAAATGAATTTTATGATAGGAAGAGTGAATATCAATATTAATTTACAGGTTACAACCACATCTTAGTGTAACCTAGGCTGTCCCTCAATGGTCCATACAAAGTCTGTTTCTCTACCTTATGGCATAAAAGGTCGTTGGCAACTGTTTTAAGATTACAGAACAGATCTTCAAAAGATATGTTTGGGATTGGTACATAGAAAACCAAGTAAATGAGATGCTCATTTACTAAAATCTTAGTGTCTTTGAGTACAGGGATGATGTTCTGAATAGAACAGCAGCCACCAAATCCCAGTCTGCCAGAATTATTATGTACTTTCTTTTAACATTAGTTGTACATACACAATGGTCACAATGCTGAAGTTGTCTTTTATAATTTGTCCAAAGGATACATTTGACTGTTAGTATGAGAAACATTGCTGATAATTTTCAAAAGTGATGGCATGCTTTCATAATTCACTCCCATCACAAACATGGAAATATCAACAAAATGGAAATAGATGACACTTTTATTCCACACTGTATGTTGAAGCCACCAAATGGACTCCAGAACATATTTTGTACTGTACCACTCCATTCAGGCTAGTGGAATCTCACTTCTGGAAAATAGGGATGCGCTTCCCACTGATCACAGGCCTCCTAATTTCAGTCAGGGTGGTACTGAGCATACTGTAAGAGTAAACCACGTAGCTGAATACAATAAAGGAAGTTGTAATGTTTAGATTAGCCTCTGTGCTAGTTTTGAAAATAGCCCTAATGAACAGCTGCCCAAACCTGCCAATTATTTTTGCTCTAGTCTTCATCATATTTCAAGAATCTTGGCACTGCACAAGAAGGTATAACTATTTAATGAATTGTCAAGGCATTGTATATTTATTTAACAGACTTCCTTCTCATTAATGGCATTTTGTGAGCTTAGAGACTAGTTTTTTTCCATTGAAGAGGTACTTGTTAATAAATTATTACACAAATTCAAATATACACAACTAAATTTAATATTCCCATATGTAAGAGGTAGCATGTGCTAAACCACTCAAAAATAGTAGCTTTATAGAGAAATTCTTTAACTTTATTTAAATAATTTAACATATATCACCTAAAAACTACATATATCACAACTAAAATCTACATGATTTTTATTACTAGTGATTCTGAACATAGGCCCTTTATACCAACCATTTGTTTTGGGGATATATAGATTACATCACATGGCTAAGAAACAATAGAACAAACATATTTTCTTAATATTTCCCAATAAATTGAAATTATAGATTTGTTTTTACTTTGTCTAATATTATAATTATGAGACAAAAAATATTCTAAAAGAAATGTTAAATTTATCTATTAATGCAAAATATCATTACAGAGATAGCATGAGGTTAAAATGCCACACAGAAGAATGCAGAGGGCCAGGGTATGGGATGGGATGGGGGTTCTTATTTAATAGAACTGCTTTCCTCTGCTAATGAAGTATGACTATAAAGTACACTGGAAAAAAAAAAAAAAGATCTGCATGAATGTTAAATAATCCTGTAGGAGTTATGTTGCATTCTCCAAAAGAAAATGATAGGTTACTGCAATTGACTTTAGACGTGTTTTTCATTTAAAAACAGAATAAGAAGAGAACTTCCTTTAAAATTAAAGTAGTGACCCATAATTTATTTCTTTAAAAAATATCCTATCTAATAAAAAAGTAATATGCAAATTGATAATACGTCTTCTACACCCACAAGCCACACCCACCAGCCAATCAAAGTGAGTATGCAAAGTAAGCTAACCAAGATGGCTACGGCCACAGAGAGAGCAGGAGAGAAACTTGGGTTGGAGGAAGCCAAGCTTTTCGTAAAAGCGCAAAGCCTGACCGCCAGAGGCCTCCACTTAAGGCAACAAAGTTTCAATGGCTGTGCAAGCAGAAGACTTGGTTCCTCTCCAGCCTACAAAGTTTCAATTGTAGAAGATAGTAAATCCCAGATACCATGGCTTCAGCCTGGGTCGCTGGGGGTGTGTGGCCACTCTGAAAACAATCAAAGGCCCTTCACCCAGTACATCCCACACTCCAAGGGAACACCCACCCTGATCCAGGACAACCTTCAGGGCAAATAAGCTGGCCCCCACCCATGTACCAGGCCTCTATCCTATCTAATAAAAAAAGTAATATGCAGATTGACCATCATGCAACACACAAGATGACTGCCCCCATGTGGACACAAGATGGCCAGCAAGGGAGGGCAGTTGGCAGGAACCAGGCCTCCAAGGGAGGGCATTTGGAGGTGATCAAGCCTGCAGGGTAGGGAAGTTAGGAGTGACAAGGTTGGCAGAGGAAGGAAGTTGGGGGTGACCGGGCCTGCAGGGAAGGGAAGTTGAGGGGGACCAGGCCTGCAGGTGAGGGCAGTTAGGGGAAAACAGGCTGGCAGGGGAGCAGTTAGGCCTCAATCAGGCTGACAGGGGAATGATTAAGAGATGATCAGGCTGACAGGTAGATGCGGTTAGGGGCAATCAGGAAGGCAAGCAGGTGAATAGTTGGGAGCCAGCAGTACTAGATTGTGAGAGGGATGTCCCAGATTAATGATGGAGCAGGCTGGGCTGAAAGACACCCTTCCCCCCATGCACAAATTTTGTGCACTAGGCCTCTAGTTTAATATAATGTAGTTAAAGTAGCAAATTCTTTTGAATAAAAAAAATAGCCAGTGATTTTTTAGGGTATGTTTTACTAATGTGCACATGTAATCTAAAAGCTTTCAGTCTTAAGCAAGAATAAAACAATGTTTCATTCATTTTGCTTAATAACAAAAATTAGCTGTACCATGTATAGTTAGCTTATTACCACTAACTGGAGCTCAATATCTGCTTTTCTATTTATACCAACAAAGCCATTATAAAAAGAGGGATGTGATTATGTGATAATGGCAGACTTTGCAAAATGATTTTAAAGAGGTCTATGAAAGATATTATTTTCTAGTAAGAATATATCATTAAAATAAGTTCTAAATATGAAAATTAGACTAATCATAAGTTTAAAAAACATTGAGGTATTTTCTTGATTTACCCATCAATTAATAGTGAAAATTATTTTTGGAGAATAATAAACATTTCTTTGAGATTCTGGAGTCAGTGCACAACAATAAATTCTATAAATGTAAGCTTATACAAGTTGAAAATAGTCTTATTCTTATGCAGATTGAATATTGTACTTATATGACCATATAACTTAGTGTTAAAGGGGAAATCCACTTTGGAAAATTTTTGGGAGTCATAGTTATTCAAATATCATTCATACTTCTTATCCAAAGAAGTCTTTTTCACATCTTTATTGTTTTTCACCTAAATATCTATCCAAACAGCTTAATCTTTTCCATCTTTATACAAATACACCCACCATATCTCATTTTACTAAGGCTGCCACATACCTGATCTTCTTGACCCATGTTTATAAGTCATAAACCTGGGATTTCAGTGTCCACACTAATGCAAATCTGAGTATGTACACACCTCTTACAAAGACCTCCAAGTATCCCTTTTGCCTTAAGGTCAAATCCAAATGTCTTAACATCATCTACATGGCCTGGCCTCTAATAACCTCTGCAGTCTATTCCTTGACTGTTTCTTTTTACGTCATGCACCACAGTTATTTAGAGCCCCTTGTGTTTTCCAAATGCCCTCATGTGTCTGATCTACAGTATTAAAAGGCACTCTTTGTCCTGGTTAGAATTTTCTTCTGCTAACTCCTTTCCTGAGTTTTTTTCAGACTTCAGCTATCTATTTGAGCATTCCTTCCTGTAGGAAGACACATCGTTTACAAAGTCTTGGTAGGGTGTTCCATCTATGTTCCCTTTCAGCACAATCATATGCATTGTTACAAGTCTGAGTCCTCCACAATGAGCATACTTCTTAAAAGCAGTCATTAGTCTGGCTGGTGTGGCTCTGTGGTTGAGCATCAAATTATGGACCAGAAGGTCACAATTCAATTCCTGGTCAGGCTCCATCCCCAGTGGGAGCCATGTAGGAGGCAATAAATTAATGATGCTCTCTCATCATTAATATTTTTTTTATCTCCTTCTTCCTATCTCCCTCTCCCTTCCTCTCTTTGAAATCAATAAAAACATTTTTTTTTTTAAAAAAGCAGTCATTAGTCCTTTTTTTCTTTCCCCTTTCTACTACACAGAGAAGTGCTGGTAATATTAACAGTTTAGTGAACAGTTCTGATTTAATAAGTTCTGAAAGCCTTTCATGGATTAAGTTACATGTCAATGTTAGTATTTAATTACAGATGTTTATAAAAATACTAGAGGCCTGTGCATGAAATTCATGTACGATGGGCTGTTCCTTAGCCCAGCCTGCACCGTCTCCAATATGAGACCCTTTGAGGTATGTCCGACTGCCTCATACAATCCAGGATGCTGACTCCCAACTGATCACCTGCCTGGCTTCCTGATTGTCCCTAACGTCCCTAATGGCTTCTGCCTGCCAGCCTGATCACCCCCTAACCACTCCCCTGCCAGGCTGATTGAGGCCTATCTGCTTGAGGCCTATCTGCTTCCCTGCCAGCCTATTTGCCCCTAACTTTCCTCCCCTGCAGACTTGATCTCCCCCCCTAAAAAAAAAAAAAAAAAACTCCTCTCCCCTGCAGGCCTGGGTCCCCCCAACTACCCTTTGCTGCAGGCCTGGTCCCCCCAACTTATCTCCTCTGCCAGCCTGTTCACCACTAATTGCCCTTTCCTGCATGTTTGATTGCCCACAACTGCCCTCCCTTGCAGACCAGGTCCCTCCCAGTTGCCCTTCCCTGCTGGCCATCTTGTGGTGGCAATCTTGCATCCACATGGGAGAAGGATCTTTGACCACATAGGGGAAGACATCTTATGTGTTGGAGTGACAATCAATTTGCTTATTACTCTTTTATTAGATAGGATAGGTTTTACATTATGTTTCAATATGTTTCTACATAGTAGTTTGAAAATGCCATATTGAGAAATTTGTACTTTTTAGTTCTACATATTCACATATTTCTCAAGTAATCTAAGGTGATTATTTGGCTATACAATCTATATTTATGAAAGCCTAAGCAACCATTTCGATCAAATGACCAGAACAACAGAAATGACCGGAACAACTGGTTGCTATGATGTGCACAGAACACCAGGGGGCAGACAGTCAATGCAGGAGCCACCTCTGGGTGGTCAGTGTGTTCCCACAGCCAACCACCTAACTGGTGGGTGATGGCAGATGTGGCCCCTTTTCCAGGAGGGCCTTGGGAATGGTGGTCAACCTCCCACTCCTTGTCCCTCCCTCTGGCCATCAGGCTTAATTGCAGGCTTAATTGGCCCACCACCTGCTTGCTGTGGTGGTAGCACAGCAGCGAGGAAAGGAGTGGGGGGGGGGGTGAGCCAAGCAGTTGCAGGCACCAATGGGGGTACTGATGTCTGCTCCTTCAGTGCTTGCCCTGTTGCCTCTTCTCCTGACCCCATTGGGGCCTTCAGGCCCCAGGATGAGATGGGAAACTGGGGGTGGGTGGTGGCAGACATGACCCCTTTCCCAGAAGATCTGAGGGCCAGCTCACTCCTTGGAGCCGGTGGCCAACCTCCTGTGGCCCCTCCAACAAGCCAGCAAACCTCCTGCGGTCCCTCTTCCCCAACCCTCTCCTAGGGTGTGGTAGTGAGGGAAGGTGGTGGAGGGGAAGACAGGGGACTGCATGGTGGCAGGGTGCCAAGGGCGGAATCAGCGTCTGGTGTCAGTTCCTTCCGTGCCCGGCCCAGTG
>PVJN01011748.1:0-31147 GCA_004026805.1 Lasiurus borealis
GGGGGGGGGGGGGGGGGGGGAGTCAGCAGTGGGCTCCTTATTTGGGGCTTGACCAGCCTGGGATAGAGTCTGCCCACTTCATTTGTAATTATAACAGCACAGCAGCACCTTAGGCTTTGGATGCTTTGGGGGAGGATCTGGGCAAGTTTGCATGGATCCCCCTGAAGGAAAAGGAGACAGAGCCCTCCGGAACTTGTTCATCCATCATAGTTCCACGGGCTCTCAGATTCGTGCAAATTTCATTTGGGGTGCGCACTGGGTACTAGGAAAGCAGGTGGATGGGGTGCTTCCCCACGACGGATTCATTCTCCCCCTCCCCCCGTCAGGCAGGCTTGGGGAGCCCCAAAGAATCTCTGCTCCCTAAACTGTTCCTCTTCCTGGTTTCCCTGGAGTTAGGAGGACACTGGGAGCAGACAGAGAGGCAGCGTGTGTGTGTGCGTGTGTGTGTGTGTGTGTGTGTGTGTGTGTGTACTGAGGGAGACCTACCATTTGGGAACAGGTTGTGGGTGGGAACTCGTGGCAGGATATGGCGGTAATTGACTTAAATCGCTGCCCCGCTGTCTGTTTGCACCTCACATCCCTGGCTATAGGCTCCAAAATACCGCCAAGGGCACAGGGGTGGTGGGAAGACTCTCGGGAAGGAAGACAGTTCAGGCCGAGTCTCTCTCGGTCCTCTCTTTCCTCCACCTCCCGGGAGGCTCGCTAGGGGAGTCCCAGGGCCACCCTGGCTGGGAGGTCTTGCCTGGCCGGGACGTTGAGGCCAGCCATTGATTGGATTCCTGGCTGCCTCTTAGAGGCTTGCCCTGCTCAGCAAAAAATGCTGAGTTTTACTGCTGTTCATGGCTTCCAGATTCGGCAGCTGTTACTTTTCCAAGGTAAGAGGCAGCCGTTCGCAGCCGTTCAGCTCTCGGGAGCCAGGCTAGGAGAGGATAAGGGCTGGGAGGCTGGGACATAGCCTCTTATCTGGCTAGCAGGGGGCCGCTGAAAAGACCTTTAGGGAAAATAAAAGTAGCAATATTCTCGTCTTAAGAATTATACATATATATATGTATATGTATCTTCTGGGGAGAAATAAAAGCAAACATGTGTTGGCAGGAACCTGCCCCGACGCGTGGGTGCGGGTGCTACCTGCAAGCACTTGCAGACACACTGCTCTCTGGCCAGAGGCTGACACCTGGAACTGAAGCCTTCACGGGGCTGCGAGGAATCGGTTCCAGAAACTCGCAGCCGACCAGAGAGCTCCCACGTTCATTTCGGGTGGGAGCGGGAGGCGGAGGAGGAGTATCCCGTGTCAGGAGCTGCTCGCGTGTTCTCTCTTTCAATCCTTAGACAGACCTGGGAGGACTGTTAAGGAACAGGCAGGCAGGACTCGGTGGCCCAGAGAGGGAAGGAGAATTCTCCAATGTTCTAGAGGGAGTTGGTGGTATGCGGATCAGTGCCACGCTGCCCAGGGACTGTCTCTTGCCCCTCACCCCTCTCCTGCCACTGTGCTCCCACCCAAGACCATCGCCGTCTTCCCTCATCAAACTTCTCTTTTCGGGGATACATTTCAAAGCTGTTCCTTCTGGAAACGTCATCCTGGAGAGGAAGGGTCTGTCATTCTCCTCACTAGACACACACACACATACATATACATGCATATACACACACACTCTTTCTCCAATGCCTTCAGAGAATTGCCCGCAGGCAGGGGTCCAGTGCTGGATAGGACTGTAGAGCATCCGAACTGTATCTGAGCTCTTTATTAAGGCACGGTTGCTTTCCATAGAGTCAGGTGTATGTTTACCCACTCACTGATGCCAATACTTCAGGCAAATTCATGCCTTTATGTTATTGAGAATCTTGCCCTTATGCATATTCGACATCTCCCAGACACAGGGGCCTGAGTGGGCACTGAGGCACTCCTACAAGTGTGCCCACACAGAGCCAGCAACCTTTCCGGCTCGCTGTAGTCCCCCACGGGGAATTGCCACCTCCGCACCAAATCGTGTTCTCCTCTGTAAAGGCATCACCCAACAGGAAGACTGGGCCCCTTGGTCACACAGGGGAAATATAAAGGCCTATGAAAGATAGGCTTTTGAGAAGTCAGAATCAGGCCCTCACACAAGTAGGTACCCCGACTTCTGAGATGAGTGTTTCAGGGGGTGCAGGCAAGCACTGAGGGGGGAAAATGTGAGGGTTTCGGGACCATCTGCAGTAATGCCTCTTCCACACAGGTTTTTCCGGGGCTGGATGGCACTTTGGTTCCCAGAAGGGGGAGCTGTGACTCCATTTCAGCCAAGGAGAAGCAGCTCAGCGATTCCACCTCAGCTGCTGGGCCCCTGTTGAGTTTAGATGGTCCAGCTGAGGCTGCAATGAATGTATTTGAAGCACCACAGGTGGGGACCTTAAAAACACTCTCCCCCGTTCCGTGCGGAGAAAACGTCTTGGGCTTGCACGAGTTTGTGCTATTGACCACAAAGTCCTCTGTTTTGTATGGAAAGGTCTTTCTTTGCCCAAGGGGCCTCCAGGTGTGTGGAGACACAGTTTGTGATTTGCATCTTCTAGTTTGTTCTCTCCCAATCCCTGAGACAAAATCATCAGCACGTGTCCCCTGAACAGGCCACTAAGGTTAGACATGTCCTGCCCTCCTCTCTCTGAGTCACACGTGCTAAATCCCAAAGATTAACCAATTGACCAGTGAAATCCTGATAATCATGGTTAAGGACAAGATAGGGGTCATGGTTAAGGACAAGGTAGGGGTCATGGGAAAAGGACAAGCCTTCAGAAGTAATTCCCGAAATAATCCCCTCATTGTTTTCCACTCTAATCCTTCTGCTAGGAGTACCTTTATCTTCTTTCCTCCATTTCCCAGAGTCAGCACCTACTTTTCATAATCCCACCCATATTTCAACATCCAGCTCAGATGACCTTTCCTTCAAGAGGTCTTGCCAAAATCTTATTTTGGGATTAATCTCTTTCTCCCCGGTTCTTTCCCAGAATTGTCTCTGAAACTCCATTTTAACTGTGTCTCTGTTTGCTTTGCTTTATAGCTCCGTGGGTATAAGTCTAGCTTGCCCTCTACCATATGGTCTTCTAAGGAGCATTTTTTTTTTAAATCCCCAAGAACTGACACATAATAGTTGCTTTATAAATATTTGCTATTGCTATTTTCAAGTTTCAACAAAAACTAATCTCTCTCTCTCTCTCTCTCTCTCTCTCTCTCTCTCTCTCTTACTTCATATTCACTCAAAGCAATGCAATCATGGATTTAGAATTGTGTCACTATGCCTACCACATAGGGATGGCAATGATGACACAAGAGGTAAAATTCTGTCCTGCTTGAAGTGAGCATTACCCTACTGGGTTCTAGGGTCTTTCGTTTTGTTCTCATGATACTCTTTCTACTTACCCAGTGCGGCAGATACAACTCCCTTTTCACAAGAGGACAGTGACCTCATGCTGGCTAATCCCTGGCCCAAGGTCACATAACCCGCAGAGATAGGGTTGGAGCCTAATTCTTGCTTCAGCATCTCCACTCTTTCCAGTGTACCACTGCCTTAACGGTAACCACTCCGAATGGCAAACAGGATCGGGTTGTTTAATAGATGCTAGCAATAGTGAGGGGCTTATTATTATTACAGTACTCTTTGAAATTGATATTATGGGGGAGTCAGGGAGTCATCCAATCAAAGAATCTGTCTTTTCTGGTTTCTCAGTCACCAAACCTTCCTCCTCATTCAAGAGGCAGGAATCCTTTCCGTAATACCCAGACACATGGACAATTAGTCTCATTTTTAATACTTTTAGCAACAGCAAACCTATTACCACACAAACCAGCCCTGTGTTATACAGAAAGAGCTTTATTGCAACCTTGACCCTAAGCCTGCCTTCTAAATCTGTGAAGTCGTACGGCACAAATATAACTCTCTCCCAATAATTCACTCTTCAGATGCTATGGGAGCATGATCATACCACCACCGGCATTCTCTTTTAGGTTCCATTCCATAGCCCTGTCTCCTGCAACATCCCATAGGGTCCCTCACCACGCTGGACGTTGTCGTATGGACATTATCCAGTTTATCTCACTTGTAAGAGTTAGAAGCCACACAGGGCAGGGGGTGGGGGGGGGGGGTGACCTGAAACTGAGAGAAGATCACAGAGGGTCATTCATTCACTCATTTATTCCACAAATATTGATACGGTGCCCACTACTTTTCAATCCTTGCTCTGGGTTAATACTGTGAAATAGAACTTTCGGTAATAATGGATATGTTCTCAGGGCTGCCCAATATGATAGCATTAACCACATCTGATTACTGAGCCCTGAAATGTGCTCTGTTACCAATGAACTGCATCTTTAATCTTATTGACTTAATTTTATTAGAATTTAAATAGTTCTAGGTGGCTCCTGACTGCTGTTAGTGAACAGCACAGATCCAGGCATTAGAGATATCTCATGGACATTTCCCTATTCTCATGGAGCTCCTAGTCTAGTGCGTGTGATAGATAATAACTGAGTCAGAAATAGATAAAATAATTTCATATAATAGTAAATGCCCTGCAGATAATAATTGGGGGCAATAGGCTAGAAAGGAATGTAAATGGTATAACATTTGATAGGGTAGCCAGGAAAAAACTTCTCTGAGGGGGTGATGTTGGATCCGAGATCTAAATAGAAGGAACCAGCCATGTGATTACGTGGGGAAAGGATATGAGAGGTGGAGACAAGAACAGAGATGAAGTCACTGAGTGGGGGCAAGCTGAGGGGTAGTGTGATTGAGCCTTTGTGTCATGAGATAAAAATAAGGAAGGTAGGCAGGGGCCACATCACAAGATGAGGCCTTATACAAGAGGAGGGGGTGAAAGGTTAAGACATCTCCCCCTGGATTCTCCCCGTTTGGGAAGCAGACAGTCTGAGGACTTAGCTGAGCAGGGTTTGGAGGGTGATAGAAGGCCATCATCAAATACTCTCCATGGCTTTTCGCCGTGTCCATATTTCATCAGTCATTTCAATGACTTTTCTAATCTTCATCTCTGGACCTGCTCTGAATGCTGCTACATGCTTTGGAAATACCTAAGTCGAAGGGGATGGGGGTGGGGAGAAGCTGGGAAAGAGGAGATGGATAGGAAATGAGGAAGGGAATGAATGCCTGGTGAGAAGGTAATTGAAATGAAATCTGGTGAAAAAGGATGAAAGCGGTTTGGATCAGCAGATATTTCTTGCATATCTTGTCTGGGAAAGGCCTTGAACACGGCGACTTGGGGGTATAGTGATGAATCCTGCTAGGTGCTGGCAATCTAATAGAGGAGATGTGCAAATTTGTAAATAATTGTAATTCACGGTCGACTGGATATTGTTATTTCTGAAGTTCTCCGAGAGTTTGGGGAAGTGGAAGATTAGACAGAGTTACAGAGGTGGGGATGGTGAGGAGGAGGAGGAGAAAGGAGAAAAGGGGGAGGAGGGGGAAAGACAAGACTATAAGAAATCAGAGACTCTATCTTTCCATTTTATATCCATATTCATTCTAAATGTCATGCAATAAGAGAATAGGGACTCAGGGCACCCGATTCTAGTCCTGGCTTCTCCCACTCTTTATCTGGATCCTCTTCCGAACATCACTGCCCCCTTCCTGGGCTTGCCTTTTGCAAAATTGAGAAAGACCAAACTATGGCCTGTCTCAGGGACAGGGTTTGCTAAGCTCTTTGGAAATGTTGCATGACCACATGCTCGTAAAAGCAGAGAGAGACACTCGCAATGGCCATGCTTCATCGGAAGAGTTAGATATCTACTCTGAAAGGAGCCAGTCTGAAAGAAGGCACAGCTCAGGGCACCTACTCTGGCTCCAGACAGGGTGGTCGAGTGGGATGACTGTGCTGCTATGGTAACTCTTACCATCGGAGTGATTGAGTGGTAGCTTGAAAACCACCGTCCTTCTGGAACACAATAGCCTGAAGAGGCTGCCTAGAAATCTGTAGACAGTCCTCGCTACTGAGTGGGCAAAGAAGACAATTAAGACGATAATGAAAAGTGAGATTAATTTCCTTTTTTTTGTATATGAGGGTGAAGGGGATCTTTGTCTCTCAAAGGAACTATGTTTTAGAAATTGCAGGTGGACTTAAGGAGAAGAGACTAAATAGACCGAGTGTGAGAAAGTTACGAGTGGTAAATTACCCGGCCTGTCTGCTCTCCAGCGGAGGACACACACAGGAAGAGAGAGAGCCTGGTGAGGACTCAGAATATATCATTCTGAACAAATCCCCTTCTCCATGGGCAGAGATCTTTCTCCCGGGTACAGCGCTGCCTGCAGCGATGCCGGGACCATCTAGGGAACAGCTAAGAGATTGTCTCCCCCAAGGATGCGGAGGTAGATTCATAAGGCAATTAACAAAGCATCACTTTTGTGTAAACTGCTAAGGTTGAAGCAGCAGGGGTCCAAGTAAATGACCCATCGGAACAGCTAGAACTTTCTGTGAGGGCTAGCCTTTGCTGAG
This sequence comes from Lasiurus borealis, assembly GCA_004026805.1. Lineage (NCBI taxonomy): Eukaryota > Metazoa > Chordata > Mammalia > Chiroptera > Vespertilionidae > Lasiurus > Lasiurus borealis. The sequence goes on from PVJN01011748.1 coordinate 6,475, forward strand.
CTATCATTTATCTTGCCGTTCAGAGGTCCCGCAGATGAACCAGTGGGAACCTCTTGGGAGAAATCAGGGGTCCCGGGGTGATGTGGAGCAGCCGAATCACTGATCACAAGCAGCTACGGGTGGACAGGGAGCCGGCATCTGGGATGTGATTGCATTTTAAAGGATCCACACCTCCAGGTGGTCAGTTCTCAGTCTCCATTCCAAGGATATGTGGGCCACAAAACGTAGATGGAACTCAATTCCCAGACACCCTGAAATCCCAAGATACACTGGAAAGAGCCTCAGAGGACTGTGGTGCACATCTGCTTTAAGTCCGTTTCAGTTTACAGGTTCGTAGATGAGCTACGTTTCTCGTGGAATTTGATGGGCTCTAGAGTTTATAGCCACATCAAAGAGGGAGGACCGGCAAAGAGCTTCGGCTGGCACTTATCAACATGTGCACAGGGACCATTAAAACAACAAAACCAGTGTTTTGGCATGTTTAGAAACGTAGGGAAGGATTGAAAAATACCCAGCAGGAGGTGGTAATACGGTTTTTCCGCTGGGGCAGATTTTGGAGAGACTCTTTGAGATAAAGTGGTTCTCACCAAAGGCCATCGCCAGGCACGGGAGGGCGGAGTGGGGTCATAAGAATTTCATTCTGAAAGCGCATCAACAGGAAAGTCTCATTCAAACTCCAGCGAAGCCTCACACATGATTCTGAAACCATTACCTGATCAGCCAGTTTCACCTGCCCTGTCCTCCCGCATTCGTGGCAGTGAGGATTATAGATGTAGGCAGAGCGTAGGATGGAATGTGAGGAGGTTCTGGAATCTTCTTCCACAATACTTAGAGATGGCCAAAATGCCACAATTATAAAACCCTTCTTGGGAGTGGCATCCGCATGCACCTAGCACAACGGTTCTCAACCTGTGGGTCAAGACCCCTTTGGGGTCGAACAACACTTTCACAGGGGTCGCCTAAGACCATTGGAAAGCACAGATATGATTCATAACAGTTGCAAAATTACAGTTATGAAGTAGCAACAAAAATAATTTTATGGTTGGGGGTCACCACAACATGAGGAACTGTATTAAAGGATCGTGGCATTTGAAAGGTTGAGAACCACTGGCCTAGCATGTTGTACATTCTGTGTGCCCCAGGGTCAGCCCCTCAGAAAGGGCCTCTCTGGCTCACCTACATCTCTATTTTTTTCTCATCTGACTGCCATGTGTTACCAATTTCTCTTCTTCCTCACTAGACTCTCAGCACCAAGGAGGCAGGGACAAGTCAGTGTTGATCACTGCCATATCTCCAGCTCCTAGAACAGTGCCTGGCACAAAATAAGTGTTCAATAAACAATGTTTGTTTTTCAATGAAAGAACGAAAATCACATTTCGGAAAAGTCTGTGTTTGATACACGTTTCCACCAATGCCACACAAGAGTATCTTTCCTTTGCACTCTTGCCAAGACTGAAACCTGACATTAAACAAAAAAGAAGCAAAACAAAAAACCCAAAATGGAAAAAAACAACAACAACACAACACACAACCTGTTAATGCTATATGGCACCACATGCTATTTTCATTTTTTATTAGTAGTAAAATTGAGTATTTTGAGGTTTTTAATAGATTTATTTGTATTTTTAGCTAGAAATCTCACCCCCAGATCACATTCTTAGAGCAGATGATCTTATGATCATATCTGCACTCAAGTTCCACTAATAGGGAAGAAAAACTCTGCCACGAACCTTTTCCCTATATCTGTTTTTCTTCTCCTTCCTTCCTTCCTTCCTTCCTTCTTTCCTTCCTTCCTTCCTTCCTTCCTTCCTTCCTTCCTTCCTCCCTTCCTTCCTATTCTTAACTCTATTCAATATTCCTTTCTTTATACATACCTGTGCATGTGTATTTATAGAAACATCATCATATATTCATATATATATATATATATATATATATATATATATAATTTTTTTCCTTTTTCTTGCAATATCTGGCTGTCACGATTCATGCCACCTCCACCTTACTACTTCATAAGCTGCTTTTAAAATTGCTACTCATGCCAGAGATGGCTTTGGCGATTCCATTCCCAAGAAAAACAAGACCTTAGCTCTTCTGGCCCAGCGTTAGAACAAGGTCCTCGCCTCAGCTGCACTTGACCCTCCACAGCTTAAAGGCACAAATAAACACACCAAGCTAAGGTTTGCTGCCAAGGCACTGTGAAGTTAAATTCCTATTTTGAGAGTCTATGAAGCTGGTAGCTAGAAAGCACCGGGAGAGGGGAAGATAGTCATGGTGTTGGCAGATAAAGGAGAGAAAGGAAAATTCAGGTCTTCGGGAGATTTAAGAAGCCGCCCCGCAGTGCCACCATTTATAACCTCCTCTGAAAGGTGTGAGATGGATGCCTTTCTCATTTCGATGCACAGAAGACCGGGATGCAGGGCATGGCCTGAGTGACAGGAGGGTGGAAGATTTGCAACCATGGACCTGACCTAAGACAATATAAAGCCAGCAGCAATCATCAACCTTGATGTTGGGAAGCCACCGAGCTGCTAAGAGCTAGACTGATGCCTCAGAGGGGTGGATGGCAGGAGGGCAGTTCAATGGAAGAACGCGATGTCCGGTGTCTGAGGATACGGGTTAGAGACCTACCGCTATCATTTACTGTATAACTTGGAGCAAATCCTTTTACCTCCGAGCTACAAGGTCATCATCGGGAAAACGGAGAGAATTATTCCGACTTCACAGTGTGACAGTAAAGGGGAGATGGCATAAAGCATGTTAAGGCATGCGAGCACTTGGTAAAATAAATGGTAACCGCGAGGAAGAGGGGAATCGTGAGGGAAAGGATGATACACCCAGTTCACACAGAGTGAACAGCAGGCTGTGCTGTCAATCAGCCGTTCTCCCTATGCACTTCCTGAATCCGCGGCTCTTACAGGTTAGAGCGCCAATTCCAGAGCTGCAGTGACATAGGCTGCAGAGGGCTGGGGTACAAGAGCCAGCTCAGATACTGTTGGATATTAAAGAGAAAATGGTTTATGTCTAAAAATAAGAGACAGTTTACACTGGACTCTGAGGAAGATAACTTTCAGCTCCAATGGCTGAGGATCCTCTGTCCCTCTTTGGTTGCTGACCCATGGGAATACAGAGAGTAAAGACAGCTGCCTCAGGTATTTTAACATCTTTCTGAGCCTCTTCCTGCTTTTCATCTCTCCCCTGATGACTGCTCTCACGTTGCCATAAAAGGGGACAAGGGGTTGTTAAAAAATGACCGAGCAAGCTTCTTTGCAAGGCAGTGCCTCGAACCTGGTAATGATCTCTTCCCTCCAAGACATTTCCAGTTGGAGAACATACCTGGGGTCACGGGCAACATTTCATTGAAGGCCACAGAGTGTGATAATCATAAAAGCAGTAACAGTTAACATTTATGTAATGCTGGTGACCTGCCAGGCATTGTTCGGAGCACCGGTCCTATAGACTCATTAAATCCCCACAATACCTCTTTGAGGAGTTGCCATTGTCACCCTCGTTTTATAGATGAGGAGACTGGCACCGGAACCTCAGGCAATCCGGCCAAGGGCGCAGAGCTCGCCAGCGGGAGAGCTGGCACGCAAACTCCAACTTCCCAGCTTTCAGCCACGCTTTCGGGTCAGATAGTAAGTGTCCAAATCGTTGGCACATCACTGACACATGGAATCACTGTACCGAGCCTTGGTGTCCTCACCTCTGGATTGGGAGATGCAGCCTGTGCACAAATTCATTGCTAATATTCAACACGTCACTAAGAGTGGTCGTAGAGGGGCACATTCATACATTAGAGAGAGGGATGACGTCAGAGAACACGTTCTGGAAAACTGGGCAAAAGGCAATTCCTCCCTGACAGTCTTGCCGCCAGAATGAATGTCACGTTTATACAGCATATAGCAACATGGCCCACAGATAGTAAATGTTTATTAGGGTATTTATCAACATGGACATATATTTGTACAAAATACTATGTATAGCATAGCTATTTTATAGGATGCATTACTATTAGAATGGTAGGTTAGGAAGGAATTCCAGTCTCCCTTTTATGCTTACCTGTATTTCCTAATATTTCTCTAATGAATGTGTGTTACTTGGGTCAGTAACATTTTAAATGGTAGGGTTTGGGGCATTGGTGAGCCGGTGTGAGATCATACGGAGTAGCTGATGCTGAAATCGGAGCCACAGCATGTTAGGGAGCAGGGATGGGGTCTGTGGGTGTGAGCCACGAAGGTAGGTGGAGGAAGGGCATTCCGTGCAGAGAGTGGGAGAGGGTCTAGTTCCCTGCGACTGGAGGGCATGTGAAGGACTGGGCAATGTAGAGCCTTGGAACTCATGAGAAGTAATCTGTGTTTAGAAAATGGTCGGTAGCTGTTAGGAAAATGCTAGACTCGATTAGATCTGAGATTAAGGAAGATTTGGAGGTGGGGAAGTGGGAGTCTGGTGGCCCGTTAGCAGGTTATGGTCACAGTTCAGATGGCAGAAGATGTCCTTCCAGACGGGGCAGTGACAAGGGAGTGGATGGACTGGAGGAACACTGACGTGGGACAAGGGAGGGGAGGGTTTAAGAGTGACTTCCTGCCGAAAAAGGTTTGGCTCAGTGGATAGAGCATTGGCCTGATGACTGAAGGGTCCCAGGTTCGATTCCGATCAAGGGCATGTACCTTGGTTGCGGGCACATCCCCAGTAGGGGGCGTGCAAGAGGCAGCTGATCGATGTTTCTGGTTCTCTATCTCTCTCCCTTCCTCTCTGTAAAAAAATCAATAAAATATATTTTAAAAAAATAAAAGAGTTACTTCCTTGGAGGTTATGCAACATCTAGGCCTGCTTTCTCTAAATAGCGCTTCCAAAAACAGCAGGGTCTCAATTAGCTCACCCTGGGCTGTGAAATTCTTTAAAAAATGTGCTCAAAACAAAATTAAGTTTAATTTGCTTTAATTGAAAAATAAACACATGCCACGTACAGCACTCTCCGGAGGAGGAGAAAGAGCTGGGAAGGGAAATGAACAGTTGGGTGTGGTAGGCCTTCCATTACTGGAAATCCTGAGAGGAGAACCGGTGTTGGCTGAAAAGATGAATTCAGAGTTACATGCAGGGGTGGGAGGTGTCGGCCTTTTCTGGGGGCTTCGGTTTCTGGTTTTCTTCATCTTTTGTGAAGTTATTCGTATTATGATTAAGAGCATGTGGATAAAGGAAGGAGTGGGTACTGAGCTTGGGGTCAGAGAATTGAGATGACATGCTTTTCTTCTCATTTTAATTGTGTGATCATGGGTAAGTTGTTTTATTCGTTAGCCTCAGTCTACTCATCTGTAAAATGGGGATAATAAATCTAGCCATCATTGGATTCCAATGAGGACTATATCAATATTATCCATGGAAATCCTGATGTACTATTAAGAGATGATGGAGATAGAGGAGGAGGATGAGTGAGGAGAAGAAATGAGAAAAAAAGTGGAAGAAGGTTAGGAAAAGGCATGGAAAAGAAAGAAGATGAGCACTGTATGTAATTGCCTCATTCCATTACTCAATAATTATTGAGCGCCTTTCAGATTATGTTGACTCGGAAGATGAAAGAGAAAATAGTTGGGCCTTGCCCCTATGCCACCTATATCCTAGTGAGAGATATTCTCAGTCTCTAGGCCATGGGATGGAATTGAGAAGGAAGATGGTACTAGATCAGGTATTTGGAAAGCCTTGAGATATGTTACAGGAGCTCTTACTGGGCATTTTTCTCTCTTTTCACAACCACTCTGTCGTTCCAATTCCTGTGTAGATGCTTTGACCGTGACTTAGGTTCTATCTGTGTCACGGGGAAGAGTTTGAGAAACATATTTGCACCCAGGCGTTGGAATTGCAAGCTCAAGATGTCAGATTCTTAAAATGTTGGTCTCTGATAATCATAGTTGCGGAATTTTAAGAACTATCAAAACTTGGAATCAGAGAATCTTAAAATAATAAAACTCAGAGTTAAAATCTCATAGACTCATAGAATATAATATCCACAGAATATAAAAATTAATCTTAGTACTACCAAAGCTTAACAGTCACAGAATTAAAATAATATGACAGAATCATGAAATTAGAGTGGTTTAGGAGAGAATGGTATTTTATGATTTATCTGGTCTACCTTCCTGCCCAGTTCATAGAAAATACTAGTGTAGCATTAAAAATACAGTCATTCTTGAGCATTTTGATACAGGAAAAAGATGGCCATAAGGAACATGTAATGCTTAATAACACTAATGGAGAATATATTGGCCAGGGGCACTGCTGGTAGAGACAGGTGGAGTTTCTGAATATTGTGCAAAAGTGGTTCTCAACCTTTCTAATGCTGCAGCCCTTTAATACAGTTCCTCATATTGTGGGGACCCCCAACCATAAAATTATTTTTGTTGCTACTTCATAACTGTAATTTTGCTACTTTTAATGAATTGTAATGTAAATATCTGTTTTCCGATGGTCTTAGGCGACCCTGCTAGTGGTTCTCAATATCCAATATATGGATATGTATATAGTTCTCAACCACTGGCAGAATCACCTAAGACCATCAGAAAACACATATATTTATGTTACAATTCATTAATAATAGCAAAATTACAGTGATGAAGTAGCAATAACAATAATTTTATGGTTGGAGGTCCCCACGACATGAGGAACTGTATTAAAGGGTCGAGGCATTAGAAAGGTTGAGATCCACTTTTGTACAAGTTCTTGATGGAATGATTGGAGACTTTACTGACATCTGCAGTCAATACTTCTATTAATAGAAAGCTGAAGCAAGGTAGGAATGAATGACTTTGCTCACTGACCATCCTTGCTGTAATTATTCATGGGGCCGATCTTAAATCATGCTGTCATTTTGGAAAATATTCTTCTAAATATTAGTCTCCTTTCTTTGGGCTGTAAGTTCCAGGAGGTTAGTAGCCATAGATATTTCTATATGGCTTCTATAAAGTTTCTAGAAGTATTTTGTATTGGGGGGAGGGCGTGGTTTGATTTACTGGTGTTCAGTCTTCCTGTCTTTTTCCTCAAAGGTTCCTCCTGCATACACATGGGCACTATTCGGTCCGCACCCTTGCTGATGTTTCCTCTGCAGTATTGGTCTGTTTTGCCAAGACTTTAAAAAAATTTTAACCTGGCACCCACTTGGGGTATAACAGTTGTTCCTTCCACATTCTCTCCCAGGATCTCTGATTGAATGGCATAGTTTGACCAGTATAGGCAGAATCTGGCTTAAAGAAGTGTGTAGGGTATGTAGAGCTCTTTGCTGTTTGCCATGGATGCTGAGTGTGTGTTTGTGTATGTGGTTACGTGTGTGTGTATGTGCTGCTCCTCTACAGTGTGAGTTTGGGTATTTTCCACGTGAGTATGCAATTGCATTTGAATGTATTCATGAATTCCTGTGTGCATTCGTATGTGGATAAACTTCTGTGGAAAAGAAAGTGCTCATGAATAGGTACGATATGTAAATGATTCTGTGGCTTTTGGCATACCTTTGTTGAGCATCTACTGTGTTTCCAACAATGAAGTACGTGCTTTCATGGATGCTGCTATATTTGATTTTACAACTCTGAAGTAGTTATTGTAGGCATTGCAGTTTCTACCAGTATTTTGAAGATGGGTCAGCTAAGGCTCTTAGAATTGAAGTGATCAGGGCTGGTATTTGAAATGGAGTCTCTCTCTAAAGACTTCTTTGTTTATATGTTTTTGATTTGAGTATGCAGGTGTGTAACTGCAGGGTGTGTGTGTGTGTGTGTGTGTGTGTGTGTGTGTGTACGCACGCACGCTGATGCTCATGGGGGTAAGCATGCATTTCTTTTTTCCAATGAATTTCTTTGTATGCATGGATGTGTAAATATGTGGATATGTACATAGTAAATATATATATATCAGCTGAAACCATGCAAAGTAAATTATGTGCTTGGTCTTGGGGGCCAGGGGAGTGTGGACGGAGTGAGCTGTAGGGGAGAGCATCTGAGAGACAGGATTTGTACCCAGGTTTTCAGCCCATGCCCTCCCCCCCCCTTCCCAGCACATCCCCTCACGGTTTCCTGTGCTGGGGTTTTCTCAGGCTCCCATCTGAACCTCCATAAATCTCAGGCAGTCTGACACCCCGCCAAGCCACATAAACATTTTGAATTCACGGCACTGACACTCCAAGGGGCTGAAATAGAACTTTGAAATTCTCCTTCACTTTTAATTAAAAAAAGATTTAAGCCAACCCTGGGTTCCCGGTTCTATTTAACTGCGACTGCTTTTAACCGGTGTTGTATTTTTATTGTTGCAAATGTGACGCACCGATCCATCTTCCTTGTAACGCTTCTCCCTTTCGGCTCCATCTGTTGAAGAGAAAACATTTGCAGAAATCTCTCGGCTTCTCTCCAGGGGCTGGAACTTCAGTTGTAGCAAGGAATGCAGTGCAGGAAATGGGGCTGGCCATCAAGCGACATCAGGAAATTGGAAAAATCTGCGATATCTTGGTGATTTTCATTTGTTTGCCCAAACAAAAGGTTCTCCCATGTTCAGCGGGTGCCAGTGTGTCCCCCGTGTATGCTGGGAACCCCACCTTTAGTTGTTGTTGTTTTTTCCATTCTTCTTTTGTAGTGGAATCATCCATCCTGGTCTCATTTTTGTTTGTTCTCTATTCTAAGCTCGATCCTACATAGTTTTTGTGATAAAATATTAGTTCTTTTTAAGGACAGCGTTTGTGATGGAAGGGGAATTGGACTAGGCGTTGGAGGACTAGAATTCAAGTCCTTATTTCGTTATATTTGAACCTGGCAAATCACTCAAAATCGAGTGGGCATTTCCTGGGAAAGTCCCGGGGTGTTGGGAGAATCAAATGGTTCCCCTAAAACCCAAATGCTCTGCGAAGTGTGAAAGCTGCCCTCATGCTCCACATACCTGTTCTTGCGGTTTCTCTGTTGGTCCGTTTGTTTGTTTGTCCTTTCGTTTAGTTAGTTATTTAGGGGAGGTTGCTGGATGAGCGCTGTGCGCCAGGTCCTGGTCTGAAGTGGGTGATGCTGGGTGAGTGAGGCGAAGTCCGTACCCTCCAGAAGACCACTTGTATGACAGCATAAGAAGCGTTGGCATGGAGACATGTGTAGGCTGCGGTTTCCTCTTCCTGGGAGATCACGGGATTCTTCAATATTCAATTCAAGGGATGACTCTGAACTGGACATTAAAGAAGAAGGGGTTTATTAGGTTTGGTATGGGGACAGGGTAGGAGGGCATTCTGGGCAGAGGGATTGGCTTGGGAGAGGGTAACATAGATTGGGATATGCTGAAAATACCTGCAGGGAATCCAGAAAGCAAAGGTGGAGATGCTGGGAAGAGGCGTGGCTAATAATGGGGTAAGGTGACACCCACTACTAGTACCAGTCATCATTCAGAGGTGGGAGGGAGCCATCAGAGAGGTAATCAAGGAAGTAACCCAAACTGATATTGTGATTTATCATAAGAAATGTACATTTTGGTCTGCATCCTCCTGTCCAGCCCAGAACTTTGAAGACTCTTGGGATTTGTCAGTGATGAGAGAGATATGTTAATGAGATACTTTGTTATGTTAATGAGATAATTTTCAGGAAAAACATGGGTGGGTGCTGGTTGCTGGTGAGCCAACCTCTGACGAAGGGGTGGAGCTCTGAGTTCCCCCCCCCCCCCCCCGACCTCGGGAAGGGAGAGAGGCTGCGGGTTGAATCACTCACCAGTGGATAATGAGTGCATCAATCATGCCTTTGCCATGGGGCATCCGTAAAAACCCCAAAAGGTCAGGGTTCGAAGAGCTTCCAGGCTGAGGAACACGAGGAGGTGATGGGAGGGTGGAGCACCCCGAGAGGGCGTGGCGGCTCCGTGCTCTTTCCTCAGATGTTGCTCTGTGAATCTCTTCCTGAGCTCTATGCAGCTCTGGCCCTTCCTGAGTTATATCCTTTATTAATAAACCGATGACCTAGTGAGAAAGCAGGCTTCCTGAGTTCTGTGAGCTGCGCTGGCAAATTCATCAAACCCAAGGAGGGGATCTTGGGAACCTCTGATCTCTGGCTGGTCAGTCAGAAACGCAGGTGATGGCTCAGGCTTGCGAATGGTATCTGAAGTGGTGGGGGAGGGACGGATATTCTTACAGGGCTGAGCCCTGAACCTATGGGATCTACCGCTATCTCTGGGTAGGTAGTGTCAGAATTGAGTTGAATTGTAAGACATCCAACTGGTGTCCAAGCATTGCTTGCTGTTGGCATAACAGCCTCACCACCACTCCCCTGTCCATCCCACATTGAAATAGGTTCAGCACACCAAAAAAAGAAAACAATTATAATGATAGTTGTATTTTTACCAAATAGTTCCCTATATTTACGGCAGACACTGTGTTAATGATTTACATTCATCATGTCCTTGAAGGCTCAAAAGAGAAAATGCTGTGGAAGAGGTAGCATGTTGACGGATGTGGGAACCGAGGTTGAAAGAGTTGCCATGACTTGCCAGCATAGACAGGGGGCTCCACTGTTGGAGCCCACACCAGGCCCGTGTGCCTGTAGTGTCCGCTCTTGTTCTCTTTGCTGTGCAAACCAGCATTGCAGGCCTCCCTGGTTTAGCTTGGAAAGGAGCTGCGAAAGGGGGAGAGGCTGAGCAAGTAGCAATTATGGCTACTCCTACGGTAAGAGATTCTCTCATGAGTCTAAAAAGAAGCCGCTCTGATGGTGGAATTTCAGGTAAAATTTGCAGCCTTTACAGGGAGACATTTTGGAGTAAAGAGGAGAGTCTAGGTGGCTAACTTCCAGGTGCACCCAGGGCGGGAGCTGGAAATTGAGAGGAAGTCAGGTCTTCAGCCTTCTGTGAACTAACATCCTACACAGTGACTGTAGCGGGTTCTTAGGATGATGTAATGGAAGCTGCCTTCCTTGGCAATTCAGCCGAGACAGAACCCAAAACTGAAAGGGCCATGAAGCATCCCATACACTTCATTTTTTGACCTCCTGTATTTATATTTTTACAGCATTTTATTTTAAATCCTTGAAGGAAGAGCCATAGAATCATATCCTCTGTGGTTTGAAATTACTCTGATAGTTTTAGTCTCTTTCTTGACTTACGAATGCCAGGGTCCCCACCCCTTAGTTCCACCTCGGTCTGTTGCCACCATCTCTGCCCTTTGGACTTGCCTTTTTGTGTGCCTTTTTGTGCTCTTCTCCTTTGGGCAAGACTTGTAGATGGATGGCACTTAAATGCTGGTCTAAAATGTGTCTGAGTGTGAGGAGCGATCTTTGATTTTGAGATTATGCCCTCCCTATTTTATGTTTCTGAGTAAATTATATGTTCTCTTATGAAACACTGGTAATAGTAATTGCAACTTCTGTTTAGTTAAATGACCTTTTCTGGAACAAGAATATGTTGATAACTTCGTGTTGGTCCACAAGAAATTTGCTTTATAAATTTGACTTGGCTGTGGAGCTTGAAAGACTGATGCTGATGCTGTGGTCACACAGAATAAGTCTGTTTATTATCCCACATTCAACTCCAGAACACGACTGTCATATCTTTGTGTATTTTATCATCTCCTGTCATAACCTTGGTAATGTCTTGCCCATGGTAGGTCATCATTAAATGTGTGATAATATAAGTGAACCTCCAGATAATCAAACATGGGTTATGTTCCGGAATGTTCGATGTAGTGAAACATACACAGCGGTGTAAATAAATTTCAGTTTGATATGAAGCTTACAGTCAAGACTTCAGAGTCGAGTGAGTTAGTAGTGAAGGGCTCAGACTCTGGAACCAGCCTGCCTGTAAAGTGGGTATAATAAATGCCTTGTAGAGTTGTGGTGAAGATTCCATGAGTTTACTGAGAGAAAGATGTTAGAGTGGTGCCTGATACATAGGAAATGCTTAGTAGGTGGTAAGGGTCATCATCGGTAAGGGTCATGTGATAAGAAATGATGGCGTTGGGAGCCCAGGTTGACTTGGATCCAAAGACCAGGTGCATATTCCTGCCCCATAGCCTGATGCTTGAGTAAACTTGGAAGTCACCTCACATCAAATTCAGAACTAAAAGTCAGTAAGACTTTCAAGAAAGCCAGTGTGGGTCAGATGGAGAAGTTGAAAAGCCTCCATGGAGAGGAGTCTTAAGGTTTGAGCAAGTATTGCTGTAGAGGAGACAGTGAGGTGGGTGGCCAACAGCTGAGGTAGCCTGTGGAAAAGATGTAGAGCCACCTAATTCCTCGTTCCAGACATTTCTTTGAAGAAATAGTCAGATTATTGCTTTCTCTCAGGGTGGGAGATATTGAAACCATTGCATCTGATGGGACATTCTTTTTCGCAGCGACACCCCAAAATAGAATTTCCATTCTCCCAGGCATTGACTAGCCTGCTGAAGACCCTTCTTCTCATGAGGGGGCTGATGAAAGGATGAAATGCACGTTGACAGTGGCATGAAGGGAACTCAAATTGCTCAAGTGTTCTTCAGGGTCTGGAATTATTACCAAGTGCACTTAAGACGGGATCCGTCTGGAAAAGGCCTCTGCGTGACGTGCGTGGAATCAGATGTGTGTTTGTGAATATTCAATAAGACAGAGGTTGTGGCTGCGCCTGGCTCTCTGGATTTTGTTTGTTGCCAGAGATTAGGCTGCCATCTGGATAATACCTGCCTCCAAGATGTTGCATGGATTCTTGCTGATTTTCAACAAAGTTGGTCAACAGTTTCTTTTTGTTTATTTTTTGTGCAGAGAGGAAATAAATGCTGGAATATGGCAGTTGGGAGAGGATACTGTGGAGGCAGGAAGTCTAGGCTCTGTTTGCTATGTGCTTGGGGATCTCGGTAAGCCACAGCAGGGGCTGAGTTAAAAAAAAAATGAGGCATGAGCAGAAGTTGCTGAAAGGGTAATCTGATTGAGAACCCCTCTTAGGAAAAGAAAGGCATTTGCACAGTTGTATGGGGCGGTGGCATTTGAGGTTGAATGTGTGGTGAGAAACTGGGAGGTGGGGGTTTGTTCAAAACCTCAGCACTGGGTATCAGGTCAGCACTGTAACCAGAGCATCTTGGAAGTCCATGTGTATGTTCCTATATTCACCTGTTTATACAGCGAGCCTGCGTGGAAAGGCCTTTGTGTTAGAGGCTGTGGTTAAAATGATACCTTCCTGTCTGGAGTTGATAAATATATAGTGGTACCTCGAGATACGAGTTTAATTTGTTCCGTAACCTTGAGGCGTGGGAAACTATGAGATGCTCAAGTCGCTGTAAACTGGTGGGTCGTGTGCAGCCGGCTGATCTGCAGGATTACTCGTATCTCAACTGTTGCTCATATTTCAAAGCAAAAATTGCTCGCTCCACGGCTCGTATCTCAAAAATCTCATATGTTAGGGCACTCGTATCTTGAGGTACACTGTATATCATACACCTACTGTGTACTAAGTGCTAGTTATAAAAGTGAGCAAAACAGTATGACTTTTAAGGAGCTTACAGTTCTGAAGAAAGATAAATATTAACCAGATGGAGAATAATATGAGAGTGGTAATATGAATGTGAACATGTGTGTATATATATTCCACATAATAATAACAATAATAATAATAACAGTAATAATGCATATTTATTAAGCATTTGCTATGTGCGAGGCACAGTACTAAAACATTTTGAATGTACCGTCTCAACTAATTTTCCATGCCTCTTACTGTAGGAGGCAGAATACAGTTATCATCCCTATTTTACCAACAAGAAAACGGATTCAGGGACTTTAAGTAAGTTGCCCAAGGGAACCAAAGAATAGCAACAGAGTGGGAAAGAAACTGAGTCTGCTGACTGCCCTCCCTTCCCCTTAGCTTCATCTGTCCTGACTCCCCAGCACATAGTAGGGACTCTGGAGGAAGGGGCACCTTCATGGTCGGGTTCTGAGATGAGGCAGAGGCAGAAAAAAATGCGTAAGCTGGGCACCATGTGTAGTGAGAGCTCCCTCATTAGGAAGACATGTGGGAAGAGCATTTCACGGGGTGGGAACCTTGCAGAGGTCTGAACCATCCCAGACCTTCGAGGAAGAATAATTAGTTCTGAGTAGAAGGTTGGGGGCAGCCCGGGAGTCTAAGCAGGAGAGAGACATTCCGGTCCCCCCACCCAGTGCCACCGTGGGCAGGTAACAGCATCTCGGGATCACCTCTCAGGGACCCGGGGCGGGAGAGAGAATTCACTGACCCAATTAGGAGCTACCCCGCAGAGAGAGAGATAAAGAACGAGGAGGCAGATCTTAAATGTCGAAAGGTGGCCGTGGAGGTTTAAGAACTCCTTTGAGGGGCAGAGGCGGCTTTCAAACAGGGTGCTGTCAGGGGGAGGACACGTTTGGGAAAAGCCAGGTCCCTCACGTCCAATGTCAATGCAGTGAATGTGGGAAACGCCCGGGGAGGAGCAGGGGAAAAGGCTGCGTGGTGCCAGGCGGGAGGCGTTGTGAAGTTCAGGGTTTATGACTTGAAGAGCGTGACCCAGATAGCCAGCTTGCTCTTACGGACGTGCTTTTAATCGGATGTTCCTCTACAATTCACCCTTCGCCGGCTCCATGTCTCATTCCCCGGAGGCGGTGCGGAGCAATCTGTTTGCATCTGCACTTTCTGTAGCCGAGGGTCCTTCTCCCGTCACACCTGGTGGCTCACGCCTTGGACACAGCACAACAGCGAAGGACCATTGTGCTGAATGACCCACGGGCAGCTCGGTGTGACACTAATAGTGCATCCTTCCTGAGTTCCTGGCGCTCTGCTCGCTGCTTTACAGGCACTAGTTTATGTGATCTGGGCAATGGCCCACTGGATTATATTAATCACAATGTCATCCATTCGTAAACTGAGGCAGAGAGAATAAAGCAACTTGCCAAGGTCACATAGATCAGTGGTTCTCAACCTTCCTAAGGCACGACCCTGGCATACAGTTCCTCATGTGGTGGTGACCCCTAACCATGAAATTTTGCTACTGTTATGCATCGTGATGTAAATACATATCTGCATTTTCCGATTGTCTTAGGCGATCCCTGTGAAAAGGTCGTTCGACCTCCAAAGGGGTTGGGACCCACAGGTTGAGAACCACTAACATAGATGATGACAGGCAAGCCTGGGATTTGAACTGGGGATGTCTCAGTGCTTCTGAACCATATGCTTCTTCATCTGTAGGGTGTTGTTTGCTGGATGTCGTATATAGATTTCCCAGCGGGGAGGAAAACAAGGGGCAGTTTGGGGTAGTGCTGTAAAGGTAGTTAAGTTTTAGGAATGGGAATGAAAGGAATCTCAGGCCTTCACAAATACCGTTTCGTGAGTTTTTCCCACAATTTGCCAGTCGCCCATAGGTGGAGTCTTACTAGTCTCACGTGTAGGATCTCCCAGTATTGAACGTCTTCACTGTGGGTCTGGCTCCAGGCCATGATACAAAAGCAAGGGAGATTCCCATTCTGTGCAGATGCCAATGGAGGCTTAGCTGGGTGATGTGATATGACCCCCATGATTGTGGTAGCTGGCACGTTGAGGGTTCGAACTAAGGTTGATCTGGCTCCAAAGCCCATGTTCTTACATGGTATTTTGCGTGTGGTATTTTTGTCTTTGTCTCTGTGTCTTTGTGAATGTTTCTGAAATGTCAATTTTCCAGGTGCCACCTTCACTGCCACTCTTTTTGTCTCAGCTATGCTATTAGTGTTTTTCCTTAAATTAATCCACTTCTTATGGAAATGCCTACATTCACAAAGGAAACTTCCTATCACTGCCACTGCTTCCTTTTTTTAAATGTCCTTGGCCAAATAGATGGTATAACTGCACACATAAGATGATTAAAACAAAACAGTGCAGTGATATTCTAGTTTAGAGTCTCGCTTCAATATTCAGCCATATTCTTCTCTGGCCTGTCCAAGTATCTAATCTTTGGGCCTCCTTTCTTTGTGTTGAAAAGGAATATTTGAAAATGTTAGAGATAAGCTAGAGATGTAGTAGCATCAAATTCACCTTTCTCTTTGCCTTAATCAGGATTGACAATGAGTTAAAAAGGGATTTTTTTTTTTTTACTATGTGACTTAGTACATTAACAAATGATCACGTCTCCTCTTAAAACAACATCTTTCCAGCCAGCATTGACAGCCCGGTTCTATAAAACGCTGGATTGGGGGCTGTAGCATCTTCTCCACCCTCTCATTCTTTCCCTCTACGAGTTTGCTAAGGGTCCTCACAGACTTTGAGATGAGGTTTGCAAGAAGTAGGCTTGATTGGATGATGTGGTGAAAGGTCAGAGTCCAGACTGAGACATGGAAGAAGGGAATAAAAGGGCTGTCGGTGTGCTGTGGCTACCGTGAGACATCCAGAGGGAGGCACGGATTGGAGACTCTGGAACACGCATTCGAACCATCATCTCCCTGTTCTCTGCGGCCTTTTTCATGATTCGTACCTACCTTCTCTCCCTTGTTCACAGAGACAAATGATATCAGGGCTGATACCCATTTGAAAAGCTATGTCTGCCCCGGCCGGTGTGGCTCAGTTGGTTGGAAGTTGTCCTGGGAACCAAAGCATTGCTGGTGCTATTCCTGGTCAGGCCACATGTCCAGGTTTGGGGCTCAATCCCCAGTAGGGGGCATGCAGGAGGCAGCTGATCAATGTCCTGCTCTCACATTGATTTACTCTCTTTCTCTCTTCCTCCCTCACCCTCTCCCTCTTTTTCTCTCCCTCACCCTTTCTCTTCCTCTCTCTCTAAAAGTCAATACAGATAATTTTTAGAATGCTATATCTAATAAAGATTTTAACCGTTATGTAGGAGGAATTAACAAGAATCATATGTTCTCAGTTCCCATCTTTGGTTGGGCATTTGTCGCGTAGAATTTTACTTCCCCAACAACTCAATGAAGTAAGTAAGCAAGAGTGAGCATCTCATTTGACACATCAGAAAGTCCGATATGGGGAGTGTCAGCCAAGTCCCCCAGCTTCTGAGGCCCATGGAGTCCAGCTACCTCAGAACCTGTGCTTTCTCTCCGTTGCTGTGATGTGTTGAAGATTTTCCTGGATTGGGGAAAAGGAAGCTCTTGGATTGGGGACCTGTCCCTGCATCTGGGGGTACGGCACACTGTCACACCTCTCAGCTCAGCCTTCCTTTGTTCACTGGTGGCGGGATGATGTTAATGAGAGCCTACTCATGGATGTGTGCCCCTTGGGGGCCAATTAACTTCACTTTGCTTCAGCTGCCAGGGACTTCAAAACTAAATCCAGATCAGTGATTTCTTCCCAGGGGCCCGGTAGCATCTCTCCCTTCACTCATTTTAACTGTTCTTTGCTCCAGTTTTATTTTTAATTGTCTTGATTTATATCTTATTTAACTTCGTAATATCACTTTAGCCGTGTCGAGGGCATAGATGGGGTATGAATTCTAAATAAATAAGGAAAGGCATGTTAGAGCCATCTCTGGAGAGAACAGCTCGAGGGTCTTCTTCTGGATGGAAAAACTGAGGTTGCTCCTGAGAAGGTGGCTTGGGGAGGTAAATCCTTTCTGGAGGATGAGGTACTTGAGGAGGGGCCAAACTTGGCCCACTACCTGTTTTTGCCAATAAAGTTTTATTGAAACACAGCCGTGCATATTTTCTACTGATTGTCAATGACTGCTTTTATGCTACAATGGCAGAGCTGAGTAATTGAAACATGAATAGTATGGTCCATAAAACCTAAAATACTTACTATCTGGCCATTTAAAGAATATATTTACTATTCCTGCTCTAGAGGAAAACAAGATTTGTAGAAGCTGCTTTCCAGGTTAAAAACAAAAAATCAAAAAAGGAGCTAAAGTTTTCTTTATCCCTCCCCCTCTATTTAGTGTCTCATTTTTTTTCTTTCCTCCCTAATTTCTTCTCTCTTACTTTTCTTTCCCTTCCCTTCTTTCTCCTCCTCCTGTTTTGAGTTGAAAGATTCCTTCTAGTTTAGGCTTTTTTTTAATTTTTTTTTTTGTTAAAAATCTTTATTTATTGATTTTAGAGGAAGAGAGCAAGAAAGAGAGAAATCAAGGCATCCACTGGTCAATTACTGTACATTCCTGCATGTGCCCCAATCTGGGATTGAACCTATAACTGCCCAGCCAGAGCAGTCTTTTTTATTTTTTAAATAATTAATTAATTAATTTTATAGAGGCAAAGGGAAAGGGAGCAAGCGAGTGAGAGAAATATCAATGATGAGAGAGAATCGTGGGTTGGCTGCCTCCTCCACGCTTCTGCTGGGGAGCGAGCCTAAAACACCAGCATGTGCCCTGGCCAGGAATCAAACCCATGCTCAATCACTGAGCCACACCATCCGGCAGTCTTTCTTATATTTTGAAGAGGACACTGAACTCTGGAAACTGGAAGTGACGCAGGATCAGGTGACCAGACAGCATGTATACAAAGGGTCATGCATCTCCTAGTTGTCTCTTCTCCCCGTGTCTCTCACTGTGTCTTGCACTGTGTGGACAGACCAGGGTTCGGAGCTCAGGAGAGACGAGTGGTAAACAAATGCAGGGAAAGCACCGAGCACAGTGTCTGCTACGGAATAAATGATCAGTGAGGCTTAGCTGAGTTCAAGAAAAGCCCATTCTAATCGCAGAGGCAAAAAAACAACGCAAAAAACTAGACCCACAGTCTGAATGGATGTCAGAAACTAGGCACAGTCTTAGAAGTCAGTGTTTTTCAAGATTGGCCTGGAGAGCCCCCTATACCTCAGTATTCCTCCGTGAATCACGGCCACGTATGACCCCCTGTAGAAACTGTGGAAGTCAACACAGTGGTACCTCGAGATACGAGTGCCCTACATATGAGATTTTTGAGATACAAGCCTTTGAGCGAGCGATTTTTGCTTTGAAATACGAGCAACATTTGAGATAGGAGTAATCACCCGGATCGGCCGGTTGCACACGCCCCACCAGTTTACCTCCACTCGAGCATCTCATAGTTTCCCACGCTTCAAGGTTACGGAACAAATTAAACTCGTATCTTGAGGTACCACTGTATTCTTATTTTCAAAGTGGTGGAAACTGAGTCCCAGAGAGAGGAGTTAACTTGCCCAAGGCCACACCGTCAGGTGGGGGACAATCAGGATTAGAACCAAAGTACCTTAGCTTTCCAGTCCAACACTTTTCCACTGCGGGATCCTGCTCTGCAACCAGGAACTGATAGTATATATTTTAAAAGAAAAAGGAGAGTTAAATCGCTTCCTCGCTGTAGACTTTGAGAAGGGACTGATGAAGTCAAGGAAGGCTTCATGGAGGAGCCAGGGCTCACGTGGTACAAAACAGGTAGAAAAAACGTTGTGCACCTGCAAAAACGGCAGTGTATTTCCCATAGTGATGGGAAATGGGACTTAACCCTGGTTACAGGGTCCATACTGCTGCACAGGAAGGAAAAGCGTGGTTAGGGAATTAGGAGCCATCTAATTAAGGGCGAGGCTTAGGTGTTGAATTAAGACTTGATCCTGTAAGACCAGAATCACAAACAGAGGCACCTTTTGGCACCTGGATGTGTTATATTTGACCCTCACCTGTCAGGAGGAAAGACCGTTTGTCCATGCTTAAAAATGGAGCGATTTCATATAAAAATCTAGATTCCTGGCGTCTCCCAGAAATCAGGTGAGTGGCAGCCTGGAGATCTCATTCTGCCATGGACACAGCCTGCTGTCCGAGACAAAAGTGTGTCCCCATCCTTCCCCTCATAGGCTCCAGGCCTCTCTGCTCCCTCTTGCTTGTGTCCCGGGCTTTTGAGTTTACATGAAGAAGTGGTGGGAGTGCTAAAACTTCGTCATTATTGATGTGGTGATATCAGTGTCAGAGGCTGTTTATCTGCTCATCAAACATTCAGTAAGCATCTATTTCCAGCCAGGCTTTAAAAGGGAAGGGTTCGTTCAGAAGATGAATTAGAAGGCTGGTCCAGAGGTCCAGATGAGAGAGAGAGGATGAAAATCTGCTTGGGAAGAGAGCCACGGTGATGGGGAAGAGGTTGGGCCCTTTCCCTTCAATCCCCATCGTCTTCCTTTTAAAGCGACATCCGTCCCATCCCATTTGCATAGAATCAGGCACCTGTCCATTTAGCCCCTTCATCCTTCTTCTTTTTTTTTTTTTTATATTATACTCATCTGAGAAGAGGGATCCATCCTCTTTCATTTGCAGATCCTCTCTCCCTCTTTCATTCTCATCTTGTCGAGTGGGTACATCCCGCCTGGCCTTGATTCCGAGCAGTTTAGCCGCTGCATACAGAGTAGATGGCCATCAACCACCGTGGGGGGGGGGGGGGTTGCATTCCCAGACCTGCCAGGAAGAACCAGGCTGGCAGCATCCGCCTGCTTCAGAGCTGCCTTTCAAATCAATACCGCTGATTTGTTTCCCTCTCCGCATCTGACTGCAGCATTCCCGTCCCCTCTGCTCCCCCGCGCGCTCCCAGCCCACCCTCGCCACCCCCTCTGCAGGGTGTGGTCCCCCAAAGGCCCAAATGTCTCCATCCCTCCCACACTGCTTCGCAGTCTGATTGCTCTCAAAGTAATAAGCTGCTGAATTTGGGGAAGTTGGCTTCACTTGGAAATGGTCCCCATGCTAAAACAAAACATTAACAAAAAATAAAGTAAAATAAATCAGTGCCTGCAGTCACAGGAGCGGATGCTGGGGGGAGAGAATACTTGCAGGAGGAGGCACGAAGGCTCTGTCTTTACTCTCGGTGTCTACCGTTAACTGGCCGTGGGGCATTGCATAAGCCTTGGCTTCCTTTTTCCTGTGATAATGCAGCTGGGCTTGGTCCTCCTCAGTGGAGTGTCCCTCATCTCACAGCCAGCCCGATGTAGGGGCAGGAATGTCAGTTACCTCATCCCCTAGTACAGTGCTTCTCAACCTTCCTAAGGCCACGACCCTTGCACACAGTTCCTCATGTGGTGGTGACCCCTAACCATGAAATTTTGCTATTGTTATGCATCGTGATGTAAATATCTGCATTTTCCGATGGTCTTAGGTGACCCCCTGTGAAAGGTCATTCAACCCCCAAAGGGGTCTCGACCCACAGGTTGAGAACCGCTGCCCTAGTATCTTACCAGCTTGTGAAATGTGTCTGACAAGTACCTTTTGAATGGGTGAAAGTCACTGGTGTTGGATCTAGGATGCCACAGAATGCCTGCATCAGAAAGACCCTTCCAGACTATTAAAACTTCGCACTGTTTTCTACACGGACAAACCAAGGTCCGTGGACAGGAAGCCTTGTCCCAGATCACACAGGGCGACTCTCGTGGTATCGCACATTGTCATTGGGTTCAGTCTCAGGCTAGCCATTTCCAAGGGCCCTTGTGGGTTTTGCGTTGATGATCTGAGTCTTTGGGGGGGAGGCTGGGCCGGTGACTTCTCTCCTGCTCCTGGGCTGCATCTCTCTGTTGGTTGCTGTCAGGAGGACATGATTGTTTCTCCGTGCTCTCCGGCAGCACACGTCACCTCCACCCATCACTCAGGCCAACAGACCCTGCTGGGCACCCAGCGTGTATCTGGAAGCCATTTTCTGTTCTGAAGTCAGGAGCGATCAGCCAACATTTCAGTAATACAGTGGTACCTCGAGATACGAGTTTAATTCGTTCCGTAACCTTGAGGCGTGGGAAACTATGAGACACTTGAGTCGCCGTAAACTGGTGGGTCGTGTGCAGCCGGGCGATCTGTGCAATTACTCGTATCTCAAATATTGCTCATCTTTCAAAGCAAAAATCGCTCACTCTACGGCTCGTATCTCAAAAATCTCATATGTTAGGGCACTCGTATCTCGAGGTGCCACTGTATTTGCTTTCCTAAGGCTTAGGCAAATCAGATCCATCCACTTCTTCACACTCTCTCTCATCTGGCATTATTTCCCAAGTTACCTAGACGAGGGGTTATGTTACCCCATCTTGCTTCTGCAGCGGGATTGGCTGGGGACCAGAATTTAGACTCAACCTAGACCTGTCGAGTAAACCTCATGGTCTCCTCTCCTTGATCCTCCTTAAGCCAATGGCCCGAGAGCTGGGGGCCAATCAGGGAGGGGCTGGAGACATGTCTGCAGAATCTCATGCTCAGAACTTCCAGTCTCAGGAACTCGATCCCTTGTCTACGAAGTGAGGGCTGGGTTTCATCCCTCACACATAGTGTGCGGATCCGATGGAGCCCTTTGTTCCTGATGGTTCTAGATTGCTGGGCCTGCACCTCTCCTGCTGCTTGCGGTCATTGAAGTCACATGAATGGGGACTTTCCATTTCTCCAAGTTGAAACATGGCAGCAGATGCGGTATTTGGGGGGCACAGCCCGTCTTTCAGGAGCTTGCTCCTTCATCTCCCTGCCTTCTGTGTGCCCGGCCGGTCCCAGCCCAGAAGCAGCCCTCCTCTGGGACTGCATTAAAGCCGCCTTGGTCAGGGGCTGCCTCAGCCCGAAACAGACCAGTGGTTTCCTTGAAAGTTTCACAAAAATGGATCCTCTGGGTCAAAGGCTCCTTAATCTGCAGAACACAAGCTGCTTGCCTGACTTGCGGCCTCAGCAGACTTCCGGGGCTTGAAGGGGCTTTGGTATGGAAAAATGGTTTGTGTTTTGAAGATTAAGGGCCCTTTCATCCAAAAGATGCATTTTTCCCCCTTATTTCCTCAAGCTCCCAGAGAAACACTATGTTCCTTTCTGCTTTAAACGCTGCAGCCTCCTTTTGTATGTGGAGATGGATTAGAGTGCGCTGCACACGGGCGGGCTGCGAGGAGAGAAGTCGGTGAACACCAGCGCCCCTGTCTTTCAGGCCCAGCCCTCCTCTCCCAGCCCCAGTCTGGGCCAGTCCTCCCCGCAAATGCACCCAGTCACCTGGGAGTGTTTTCAGACTGTAGATTCTGGGCCCTCAGCATCAGAATTTCTGATGACATCTCAAGGAGAAAATGCGTCTTAAAAGCAGAGACTGCTAGGGATTCACCAGCTTCAAGATTACCTGGTTTGGGGACCAGAGTCCCCAGTCCAGTAACTGTCAGTGCCGTGTGGTGGTGAGGAGCTTACATTACGGAAAGACCCAGAATCCAATCACAGCTCGTCCTGTGACTTGGGACAAATGACTGACCTTCTCTGACCCTGTTGCCTCTACAAAATGGGAACCGTGTGTCTGCTAGCTGCTCTTTCACCACCAGCAATTCAGTGGCCTTGGACAGCTGCATCTGTGACCCCAGCTCAGGCGTCCGTGGGTCAGCAAGGGGCCTGCTGGTTTAAGCCAGCGTCGCTGGTCTAGCCTGCACCGTCCTTGCTCCTCAGGTTCAGCAGGGGGCCCTGCCCTAAGCTGGGGTGACTGAGGCACCTTAGCGGGTTGGCCTGTTCCACGTCCTTCGTCCTCCTGCTGAAACACCAGTCACATCATTTTTGTGGTGGAGGCAGAAGCACAGGAAGTGATACAGAGCCATGAAGCTTCTTGAGGCTCAGAACTGGCCCGCCATCACTCCTGCCTCATTCTAAGAGCCAAAGGGACTGATGGTGGGGGGTCTCAGTGGGAGAAATAGGAATAGCCTTCACCTCTTTAGGAGAAGTTCTGGGGAACCTCATGACAAAGTGCCTGGTCGCAGGGAAAGGTGACGATGGGGGAGGGGGCATTAATCTCTCACACCTATTTCATAGGTGGTGGTGAAAGTCAACTGAGGTCATCTCTGTACAGTTCCTGACACTGTTCCAGTTATACACTAAAAGTCCTTTCATTGTGTTCCTCATGGTCATGACTATGGAAAGGACTCAAAATGGTGGCTAGAATTATTAATCTAGAGTTTCCAAATCTAGCAACACAGATAGGAAGACAGGTGCTCAGAGGGGTGGCGAAGCTTTCTCAAAAGTCACACAGATGTGGCAGGTTGAGCCCTTAGGAATCGAGCAGCACAATGCTGTTTTATTTGGGATTTCAAAGACAATAGGAAGGACCTTGGTTGGAGCTTATGGTGATATCTGACATGCCAGCAGTTGTGAGGCATTTCTTAGAGTTAGGCAATGGCCTCACGTGATCCTGCCCATCTGCCTTCCCTGCCAGGACGTGGGTCTTGGAAGAAGATGCGACCTCAGTGTACCTACTATTCCCCTGGGGCATTGATTTACAATGCAGATGCAGGTACCTTTCTTGCTAGGGATTGCAATTCAGTAGGTCTGGTGAAGGGTCCAGAAGATTAAATATTTATTAAGCATCTCCAGGGATTTGGACCGAAGTGGTCTTTGCCCACTTTTTTTTTTTTTTTTTGAACCTTGAGGGAAAGCAGTACTGAATCCCTTGTATCTCTGGTCGAATCTCGTGTTAATAGGACCAGAGATCACCTTTGGCAGCTTTCAGATCTGGGGAGCTTAGAGAGTGTTGGAAAGAGGCAGTGGTGATAGAGGAAGATGGACTTGACCATATACACGTGCTTACCAAGGAATTCTCATGGCAGCGGGAACATCCCACAGGAAGAACCGCGGAAGGGTTCATGAAGTAACATTAGCTGAGCAAATTTTATGTGGCTTTGCAGATGTGCGTTGAAAAAAATCACTGTTACCTGTTAGGCCTTCATCTGTTGGTAGCAACAGAGAACCAAACTCGCACTGGATTAAGTTTAAAAAAGCAAAACAAAATAACACACTGTTAAGCCCGGAACGCAAGCCGCACTCACAGAGCACCAAGAGACGATCTCATGTAAAAACAAAGGGGTTTATTCAGACCAGCATGCTGGGGCTCACAACATACTCTGAAAG
>PVJN01011748.1:31247-44407 GCA_004026805.1 Lasiurus borealis
GTCTGCTTACGCAGGTACGGGATGTGGAGTCAGGAAGCAGTCTAATAGCAGGAAGGAGTGGTTTTGCCTTATTAGGTTATCTCCCGGCACATTCTTGCTGGATTACCTAATGGTGGGTTGGGTAACTGGCAAGTCTCTTTGTCTTGTTAGGAGCGTAGTCACCTAAGATGGAGGAAGCTGGAAAGAATTGCCTTTTCAACACTAGCTGTGTGACCATAAGCAAATTGCCGCATCTTTGTGGACCAGGTTTCCTCTGCCATTAGGTGGGAAGAATAAACAAACCTTTGGAGGCTTATCGTGAGGACCAAGTGAATTACATGTGTTTTATTTAAATAATTCTCTGGTGTTATTTTCTCACCTCTGGAATGAGAGGCGTAAATCCCTGCCATACATACTTTAACAGTGGCTCTGAGATCGGATGGGAGCTGGGTCCCTTTGCAGCTTGAAGTCTTGCTGGAATGCAAGGATGGAATGAGGAGTGTCTTGAAAGAGTGTGGGCGCGAGAGGGCACTTACAGTATCCAAAGTGACCATGTTTTTCTAAAACTGTGGCTGCCGACGTAGCACCTGCCTAAATATTCGGTGTGTCCCCTGCCTTCTGCCGTGGGCTCCATGATTGTCAGGAACAAGCAGCAGTGGGAGCAATCCTTTTGGCTCATCATTTAAAAAGCGCCGCATAAAAACATAACGAAACAAAAAAAAAACCACGAACTTATTGCACAAAAATATCCAAGCCCCGGGAGCTTCCATCCAAATGCACCCACCAGGAGCCTTTCAGCTGTTTTCTTTAGTGACCTGTTAGAAACATCAAGCCGAGAGTCAGAGCTCTTGATGAGTAAACACTGAAGTTCAGGTTCGGATGGAAAAGTAAGTGTTTTATTTATTTGCTCCGCTGAATATTAGGACTAGATTAGCCACAGGGAGGAATTTAGAGCCATTGTATTAACAGAGCACTGTTTATTTATTCAACAGTTATATTTTGAGCACTGGTATGGTGCCAGTTCCTATCTTGGCATCTTAGTGTCTATCTTGGGCATCTCATTGGAACTCTGAGCTCTTCAGTCCGCCTCTGTAGGGAGAGCATCCTTTTATTACTCATCATCTCTGTGTCCTGTGCAGCATCTGATTTACTGAATTACTCATAATTGGTGGGTTTGCAAGACTAGGTGTCTTTTGCTCCCACTGAAATGTCTTCTATGAAGTCTTTTTTCTCCCTTCAGCTGGAAATCACCACTAGAACCAGGAGAACCCAAGGGAAACCTCAGCACCCCTGAGGCACTTTGAACTGGCTCTGTTTGAATTACTTTCCCACTCACTCATTCCAGCACTTTATTTAGGTCTCCAATAAAACTCAATTTGGCCCGTCCAGTGTGGCTCAGTGGCTGAGCATCGACCCAGGCACTGAGAGTTTGCTGGTTTGATTCCTGGTCTTGGCACATGCCAGGGTTGCAGGCTCAGTCCTCCATAGGGGGTGTGCAGGAGACAGTCTATGGTTGTTTTTTCCTCATCAATGTTTCTTTCTGTCTCCCTGCTCTCTCTCTCCTTTTCTTTCTCTAATAATAAAAAACATAATTTAAAAATTAATTTTTTAAAAAGCATTTTTTTAAAAAACCATTTCAATTTGTTGTGTTGCAATTTGGGGGATAAAGATTTCTCTCCCTTGCCAGCTGATGGCTTCCTAAATCCAGGGATACATTCTTATTTTTCTTTGACTTTCCAAATAGCTGACACTCCAATCCCAGACTCCCTGCTGTTCTTTCAATCAATACTAATTTTCTTTCTCTTTCACATTTTCATTTTCTTTTATATCTGTTCTCTGAGTTTATAAATATGATCCTCTGTTTCTAAGAAGGAAAAAAATCCTCCTTGGACTCTTTGCTTCCCTCTCTGGTGGAAGGAAAGGAAGTACTGGCTACCGCCTTTGGGGTATTTTTCTTTGGCAAGTGCTCTGACTCTCTGCTTCCATTTATTCACGTCCCATTCATTACTAATCTCTTTCAATGAATCTTCACTTCCCATTAAGACATTGAAATGCTGTCAACCACCTCTGGATTCTTAAGTGCGAGAGGCATTTTGAGGTCTTCTCATGTTGTACCACGCTGTAGATTTTTGGAATTTGAGACCCTTCTCTTAAATGTTTTTCCTCCTCTGGCTTCATTGATATTATTCTTTCATGGTTCTCTCCCTCCTCCTCTTCCGGTCTTTTCTTACTGTACTTCATGGGATTCTTTCCCTTTTGATCCTTCTTAAACTTGAGCATCGCTCCAAAGTTGTTTCTGCTATTTTTTTAAAAAAAATTTATTTTATTGTTTAAAGTATCACATATAGTAGTACATATATCTCCTTTTGTTTCCCCCATTGACCTTCCCCCAGCTTCCCTACCCTAACAATGGGGGTTGGGGGGAGGGGAAGTGGGATGAGGGCATGTTTTCGTTTCTGTTGTCTCACATGTATTCACTGGGTGTTCTCATCTACCTGCTGAGCTCTAACACCACTAGTTCAATTTGTTTTACAAATCTCTACCTCTACGTTGGCCTCTCCTTTGATTTGGACTCAAAGAGTCTTCAGTCTCCTGAAAATTCTGACTTAAATGTCCAACAGACACCTCAAACTCAATAGGTCCAAGAGGGAATTCGTCATTGTTTACTCTAAACCTATTCTTTTTTTTATTAATGTTTACTAACATGCATGACACCATCATCAGACTGGTCATCAAACCAGATAGAGGAGTCATCATTGACATTTTTCTTTCATTATTCATCCACCCAGGCATCACTCTTGTTAATTTTGCCTCTCCATTTTTTTTTTCACGCTGTCAAATATAAGATATCTTGTTCAGGCCATATCTAGCCTAAACTATCATGATATCTCTTCCGTTCTATCCTTGTTCCTCTTAAATTTATCCACTACCCATACGGTTGGAGTAAATGGAACTCTAAGGTAGATCTCCTCTGTTTAAAAGCCATTAATAGATCTCTGTGATCCCACGGGGCTCGTCCTGGCTCTAGATTTGTTCAGTTCATTCATTCATTAAGTACTGGTTTAATGCCTACCGTATGATTCAGATAAAATCCTGGGCATACATGGGGGGAAAGAGGGAAGAATCAATATCTTTAAAAAAACTACCAGTCATGCATAAATATCTCTCTATATAAAAGCCTAGGCGTCTGAATGACTGACTGGTCAATAGGTCTCTATGATGTGCACTGACCACCAGGAGGCAGACACTTAACCTGGAAGCTGCCCCCTGGTGGTCAGTGTGTTCCCACAGCCAACTTCCCTCGACTGGCCAACCTCCCGCAGCCCCTCCCCCAAGGCCTCTCCTCACAGCCGGTCTGCTTGAGCCAGCCAGCAGGGGAGGAGCTGCAGGGGATTGGCCACCAGCTCTCATCAGGACTAGACGAGATGGCCCCAATTGACTCTCGTTGCTGGCCAGGCCAAGAAACCTGTGCACGAATTTGTGCACTTGGCCTCTAGGATGATTATAAAACAAGTCACCCCATTTAGCTTTTTTGCATTATCTCCTGCCACTCCCTCCCTTAACATTCCACCGCAGTAACTTTGAAATATGTATAGATATTATATTCATACCACACTTTTTCATTATTTCACATGCTTTTGTCTTGGCCTGAAATTCAGGGCCCATATTTTGTCACCTCACAAAATTCTTTATCCTCTAATCCCTCGCCTGGATACCATCTCCAGGAAGTATTCCCAGAGACCCTCGCTGGGGGCTCTGTGCTTCACGGAACACAGTGTATACCCTGTCTTTGTCCTATTATATTATATTTAAGTTACCTGTTTCTTTGTCCATCTCCTACTGTGGATTGGGAGAACTAATTAAAATAGTAGGGACTCAACAAATATTTGTTGAATTTTATCAAACTGACCCAGAAAAGAGATTCCAAAAATGTTAATTTCACTTTCCTTTTTGAAAGATTTCCTCAAAGACTGGTGATAATTTTGAGGGAAAGCTTAAAAGGCAGTTGCCCTGAATTTAGATCTTTGCATTTCTAAATGTGGCTCAAATGAAATATTTGAGGAAAAAGATGCTATACATAACTTATAGATGTACTGTTAATTACAAAAATATAGAGAGAGTATTATCAGAAAAAAAATTATTGATTCTTGTTTCCCACCATTTAAACTTAATTTTGGATCAGGCATCCTTATTATTTGAATGAAACTTAAGACAAGGCCATGATATTTTCAAGTGACATTCAACATTTTTCTATTCACCTCTGTTTCTCACATTCAGTCTTGGTTCAGCAATTAGTGTCCAGTTCAGTATATTATAACAAATCAAATTTTATTTTAAAGTGGAAGCTTCACTATTTCTCCAGATTTCCTGTTTTTCCCCAGTGTATGATTTTGCCTTATCTCCTCAGTCTTGCTAACCTTGATCGTGAGTTCTTCAGGGTCCAGAGTTTCACTGGCAAAGAGGTAGCAAGAGCCTTCCTAGACTAGCACTTTCTTGTCAACTTAGCATTAGTGCTTTGAGAGCCTGGCAGGTGTTGAGGCTAACATTTTTCACATGCAATATATTTTTGGTGGTTTCTAGAGCTTCTCTTTGTCTCTGGGATCTCTTGTGATTCTGTTGTTGAAGGAAAATGCACCCCTTTCCAGCTGCACAGTGAGTGGTCATTGCTGTGTCCTTTGTAAACTACAAGGCAATTTCAGTTCCTTTGGCTGGGATCCCCTTTTCCCTCCAGGTTGGGATGTAGGGAAACATCTCCTGGCTTTCTGTTGCATGTGGCCACCTCTGACTTAGGAGGGACACATCCTTTTACACATGAGCTAAGCAGTTACCTTCCAAATAGGCAGCCCTCCTCTGCCACCAGGTTTGAGTGGCCCCCTCTTTAGCTTTCCCTCCATAGAATTCTTTTATTTTTAGATTTTTCCAGTGTGAGTCAGACATCAATGCACCCTGTTCCCCCAACCTACATGGGGCATTTTTAATATATATATATATATTATTGATTTCAGAGAGGACAGGAAGGGAGAGAAAGATGGAAATATCACTATGAGAAAATCATTGATTGGCTGCCTCCTGCACACCCTACTCTGGAAATTGAGCCCACAACCTGGGCATATGTCCTATCTGGGAATCAAACCTGGTTCAACCATTGAGGCACACTGGCCGGGCTCCAGGGGACATTTATCATGTTGACTGTGTGATCTTGTTGAAGGTCATGGTGAAGAGCTTCTACCCTGATTGTGTCCCTGAGTTGTTTGGGGATGGGCAGGAGGACTCACCACATGGTGTCTGTTCTCACTCAGAC
This sequence comes from Lasiurus borealis, assembly GCA_004026805.1. Lineage (NCBI taxonomy): Eukaryota > Metazoa > Chordata > Mammalia > Chiroptera > Vespertilionidae > Lasiurus > Lasiurus borealis. The sequence continues at coordinate 36,529 of PVJN01011748.1, forward strand.
TCTATTTGTGATCTCTGTCGTCATGTGACGGGAAGGTTGAGAATCTCAGGAAGCTCATTTTAGCTATCTTTTTTGAGATCCTAAATAGTGGTCACCCACCTCTTTAGAATATGGTGTCTATTGTCTTGGGATTCGACTAAAATAGTTGCATTTAAAATCTTATTTAATCTTCTCTGAACCCCACGAGGTGCTCATCCTCCTCTCATTGCCCTCGTTTTACAAATGTGGAAACTGAGTGCTCATGGTCCCCTGGCTTTGTAGGTTTGTGTCTCTGGTGAGGAGACACAAACCCGGAGATCCAGGTTTCAAAGGTGAAGCCTGGATGAGGTCATCATGTTGACCCAGGCTCCAGGGGTAGGCACTGTGAGTGATCTGAGATCCAGTGACTCATCTTAGGGACCCTGAGGGTGGGGAACAGAGGAGGCAATCCTTCCATCCTTGGCCCAGAATGTGGCCCAAGGCTCGGCAGTGCGTACAGAACCAGCGGAGGAGCTGGATACAAAGCTACAGAAGGCCCCCCTCTCTCATCTCTCTTGCATGCTCCCTGGATGTAAGTAATTTACAGTGGCAACAGTTAGAGAATGTGCTGTGTGTCCGATGAGCCTGATTCCCTTCATAACTCTATAGGCTTCTATGTAGCACGGTTCAACTGAGGGTCCCATGTGCCCTCCATTCTACAGCCCTTGTCAGCTGCTCCACATCTTCCTGGAGACCCTGCAGGAGAGGGCCTGGGACTCACAGAAAGCCACAGGGGCCAAGAGTAGCACTGGGAATAGAGCCAGCCTCTCTTTCACAGGCTTTACTCCCAGTGGCAGGAGGTTCCCTGTATGTATGTTGGAAAAACACCAGCTCTGACATGCATGGTATATACACTGAGTGGCCAGATTATTATGATCTCTGAACACACAATAATCTGGCCATTCAGTGTGTATCCAGGGTGGACTCTAGGAGGTGCAGATTGGAGGGAGTGGCCCTTGAAGGTAGAAGTGTTAGTTTCTAATGTATTCAATGTCTGTCCATTTATTGATTTTGAAGGGAGGAAGCAAGTGTTCAATCAAACAGTTGCAAGGAGCGGGGAGTGAATTGGGACTTCGGAATGTTGATAAAAATGTGAAGATGGCCCTAACTGGTTTGGCTCCGTGGATTGAGCGTTGGCCTATGCACTGAAGGGTCCTGGGTTCGATTCCAGTTAAGGACACATGGCTGGATGTGGGCTTGATCTCCAATAGGAGGCATGCAGGAGGCAGCCTATTGAAGATTCTCTCTCATTATTGATGTTTCTATCTCCCTCTCCCTTTCCCTTCTTCTCTGAAATCAATAAAAACATATTTAAAAACAAAGAAAGAAACAAACAAAAAAACACAAACGTGTAGGTGGATGAGTGACCTTCTCATGCAGTATCATAGGGCAGATCATAAGACACATCTAGCCCTGCACTGTCCAGTAAAAGTAGAATATATATATATATATATATATATATATATATATATATATATAATTTTAAGTTTTAGCAGCCATATTAAAGCAATTAAAAATATACAGGTGAAATGAATTTTAATCATATATTTTATTTAATCCAATACATCTAAATTAGTAATATTTCAACATGTAACCAGTATAAAATATTAGGGAGATATTTTACATTCTGTTACTCCTACTAAGTCTTTGAAATCTGGAGCTCTGTATTTTAAGCTGACAGCATACCTCAATTTGGAGTAGCCACATTTCAGGTTCTGAGAGCCACAGTGGCTCCCAAACTGGACTGTGCAGACTCCATCCTAGCTCTGCCGCTTGCTACTCTGTTGTGTTGGACCAGTTACTTAAACATTCTGAACCCCAGTCTCCTCTCCTCTCATGTATAGCATGGAGATCATAATCTCTCATAGTACTGAGAGGAGGTCACATGTGTAAAACAACTAGTGTGGTTCATTGGTGCATAGTAAATGCTCAGTTAACGTGTGGTTCTTTCCGTAAACTGATTTCCATGGCAACTAAACTGTAAGCTCCTTGCGGAAGATGGACTCTATCTAGAAATAAACCAGTGCTGACCCTCTCTCTCCCTCTCTCCCTTCCTTCTACTCTATCTCCCCCACCCCACCCCCCAATCAGCATTTGCACCACTCACGCCTTCACTTCCTTTCAATTTCTCCTGAAAAGCCACTCAACCTGAGAAGCTTTTCCTGAACACCTTGTGTGTAAAGTGGCTCCTCCTCTCAGTCTCTTACCTGTTCTGATTTTCTTTGGAGCACTTTTTACCATCATAGATACAGTTGCTTCTCGTTTGTTTATTTCTCCAAACTCAATAGAAAATAAACTCCCAGAGGGCCCAGGTTGCTCTCTTTACTTTATAATGTCCAGCTAAATATGTTAGTGGGTGAATGAATAAATTTATTGGACATCCCCAAAGCTTTGTCCTCAGCAGGAAGCACTGAATTGAAATACACAGGTCTTGCCTGATGAGAGAGGGAAAGAGAAATAAAGACTCAGAGGCCTTTATTCTCACTAAAACCTCTACTACCCTGTGTCCTACCCTCTCCTACTCCTAGATTTGCCACCTGCCCTGCTGGAATTTCCTTCTCCTTATTTCTTTCTCATTAACAAAACCTCACATACTATGTAAGGCCCGGCTCCAATACCACCTCTTCTCTAGGGTCCTTTTCAGATCTTCTGCTTGAAAACATTGTCTCTGGCCTCTCTTCCTCCACTGGATTTTTTCCCTTTTGCTCTAGTGTTTGTGACAGCGTGTTTCATATTAGAATTTCTCACGGATGAGGGTGACTCCTCACAATATATTGAACCTGTGGAGGGAAGGTCCTGACTTTAGCCGGAGCAGGATGAGGGCGGGATGCAGTTGAAATTGTACAGTCTCTGTGAGGAGAAACCCAGGGGTTAGAATCTTGAATCTAACACTTCAGAGTTGTGGGCTTGGAGATTTTATTCAATGTCTTTAAGTCCCAAGGTGCTCGTCTGTGAAATGGGATAGCTGTGGCCACCTCGTGGAGTAAACCTTTGTTAAGGTCTACTCTGTACTGAGTGCTTTAATTACTACCAAGAGGGCAGACCTGTGTCTCAGTACACAGCAGATGACCAGTAGATAGTCACATGACCTTCACATGATCTCAAATCTCTAGTTCAGTGGCTGCTAATAGGGGCTTGTTTACAGAATGGGAATCACAGTCTCTATGATAACACTAGTATGCTAACATGTAGGTAACCAATCTATGGGCCCCACTAGAAGGAATGGCTCTTGTTCTTGCCCAATCAAATATCTGCATCCACTGAAATTCACCGTAGAGAAACTTTTGTTTTCATTTTTGATGTTCTGTGGATTGTTGTGATTTTCTGAGTCACCAGGGATATATATTCTGACTCCTTCCACACAGCACTCTTCTCTACTTGCTCAAGTGTAGATTTTATCGCAGGCCCCAGGGCGGTTCACACACAGCCATCTACAACCACTGCATTGTTGTGGCAATGTGCCAGAATGAAAACCAGGAGCTGAAAGGGAGCCGTCTAGCACAATTGGCCTCTGAGGTCATGATCTGTAAAAGTTAAAATGTTGGGGTAGAGCAGGGTTTTGCTTTTGCACCATTGCCATTCGAGCCTGTGTGTGTGTGTGTGTGTGTGTATGTATGAGTATATATATATATATATATATATATATATATATATATATATATACATATATACATATACATACATATATAATATATATACACACACATACATATATATATGTATATATATATATATATATATTTTTTTTGGTGGGGAGCTGTCCTGTGCCTTTGTAGGATGTTCAGCAACATTAGCCTCTACCCATGCGATGTGAGTGGCAACGCTCAGTCATGACAATCAGAGATGTCCCCAGGGAGACAAAATGACCACCGCTCGGGAAGCACTGGATTAGGTCTTTCCAACTGCAGCTCAAATTCTAGGCCTGCAGGCTGAGGGCTTGCTATTCCATGCCTAGCTTCCTTCCACTGTGGAAAGCTGCAGCGTTCTGAATCGTGTTTCCTTACAAACACTGTAACAGCCAAGCATCCCCGCCCTAGCTCCCACCTGCACCCGCTTACAACAGCAGCCACGTGGAAGGTTCGTATGGGTGACACGCTGCGATTTCCGTGTGTCCTAGCTCCCCACCGAGGTCTCCGAGCAGTCGCCTCCACCGCCGCTTGCCACTCAGGTGGGCCTGGCAGGCAGTTTTGGCAGCTGCAGCTGTTACAGTTCTGCACTCAGCACGCATGGCTTTGTTTGAGGCTCCGAACAAAACTTCAGGCCGCAGCTCCTGACAGCCGCTCCTCTGCTCAGGTGCCTCTCTCCTGGCCGCTGACAGCTGGGGCTCGCGGGGCCAAGCGGATTTCGGTGGCTTTTCATAATAAAATGGTGCAGTGGGGCAACAGAGGGAAACATCTAATTGAGCAGGAAATTCCCATTTCCTTTTTATTTTCTTTGAAAAAATATATTTTTATAGATTTCAGAAAGGAAGGGAGAGGGGAAGAGAGAAACATCAATAATGAGAGAGAATCATTGATCGGCTGCCTTTTATACGCTCCACACTGGGGATTGAGCCTGCAACCGGGGCGTGTACCCCGCATGGGAATTGAACCATGACCTCCTGGTTCGTAGGTCGATGGTCAACCACTGAGTCACACTGGCTGAGCTCCATCTTTTTTTTTTTTTTTCCTAGCTTGGATTTTCTTCCCATTTCAGTTGGAAGCGTAGACAAATAAGATATCATATCTATTCGGGTTTATACATCATTTTACGCTTGGCAAGATGTTTGTGTCCTTGCCACATTTTTAAAAGGTAGAAATCAAAACCTGAGATCCAGAGAGAGGACGTGACTATCCAAAGTCACACCAGTAGCCATGCGTAGAAAGAGTCTTTTATAGGTTCTTGCCAGATACAGGCTCACAGCCCAGTGAGCAAAGCAGACACAACCAATTAAGTGTAATGAAAGATAATGAGCACTAACATACAGTTATGTAAAGTGAGCAACTAGAACAGGGAGAAAGGATCAACTACCACTTCTGGAGACAAAGAGAAAAGGCAAATGACCTTTGAGGACCTGACTCAGCTGGCTACCACAGGATGAACAGGACTTGGCTGGGCAGGGGGACAGTATGAGCAAAGACACTCGCAGCAGGAAATGAGTGGACACCATCAGTACCAACATTCATTGTCATTATCCTCACCATCACAGAGCACTTGCTACATGCCAGCCACTGGATGGAACAGTTTACATAAATTGTGTCATTGCATTTTAACACTAGGTGCTATTGTTGTTGTTGTTTTTAATATATATTTTTTATTGATTTTAGATAGGAAGGTGGTGGGGAGAGAGAGATAGAAACATCAATGAAGAGGGAGGTGCCTCTTGCACACCCCACACTGGGGATCAAGCCTGAGACTCGAGCATGTGCCGTGACTGGGAATTGAACCGTGACCTCCTGGTTCAGAGGTCCACACTCAACTGTTGAGCCACGCCAGCCTGGCATTAGGTGCTGTTGTTAAGCACATTTTACAGACTGGGAAACTGAGACTCAGACTTGCCTGAAGTCATGCATTTTATCACTGAGGAGACCTTGATTCAAAGCTACCTTTCACTATGGACTAAAATTAACTCTTCTAGAATAAGTGGGGTGCGGGATATAGACAGCACAATTACAGGCTAATAAGTAGAATTTTGATGAAGGGATAACAAAATTCATAAATTTCAGCCGAAACCGATTTGGCTCAGTGGATAGAGAGTCGGTCTGGGGACTGAAAGGTTCCAGGTTCGATTCCGGTCAAGGGCATGTACATTGGTTGCCGGCACATCCTCAGTAGGGGGCATGCAGGAGGGAGCTGATCGATGTCTCTCTCTTATCGATGTTTCTGGCTTTCTATCCCTTTCCCTTCCTCTCCGTGAAAAGTCAATAAAATACATTTAAAAAAAAATCCACAAATTTCCAAAGGTGAGGTGTGGCCATTTAGTCTCTCTTGTTTCTCCCCTCCCCCACAAGGAGTCTCTTTTAAGCTCCTCCTTCCTAAGCATTTCTCCAACATGGCGCCACTGTGCTACTCTACCATCCCCCCAAACAGAGGTGGCTAAGGCCCTACCTACTTTCTGAACATCAGGGAACCTTGAGGCTCAGAATCACCAGCAGGTGAATCTCTCTCACCTTTCCTTGGGGTGAGGGAGGCATACTACAGAGCACTGTAGAAGTGACTCTAACGAGCTCTACAGACTCTTCCCCTGTACAGGTACCCCATCCAGAAAGTCATGCTCATCATCCATCCCGAGATGGTGTGCATTCGTGTAATCATGCAAAGTGCGCCTTCAGTAGCTACATGTCTGGGTGAGAGGAGGAGAGGAAGGAATTCTCATTTACTGAGCCCGTGTCCTGAGAGGCAGGTTGTTTGTGAAGATAGTAGGTGGGCCAGACACTCGAGTTCTCTCTCCACATCCCTGAGACTCAGTCTCTGCATTCACTCATTTCATACATTCTTTCAACACACAGGCCTTGAAGACTTTCCATGTGCCAAATGCCAAGATATAGGCACTTAAGCTCATCCTAGGTTCTGCAGATAAGAAAACTATATTCCTAAGATGTTAAGCAATTTACATGTTGATAGAGCATGTGAGCAGCAAAGCAGGAACGTGATGCTGTGCTCTTAACCTGACACTGTACTGAATTTTGTAAACCTTAAAGCACTGTAAGATAGTATTAAGAAAATGTGTTAATACCATTTTCTCCTTTGTCTTTCTTCTCTCTCTCTGTCTCCCTCTCCTTCCCACCTTCCCTCCCTCCCTTTCTCTTCCTTTCTCCATAGGCCTCCACAGAATGGAGCAAGAATGAGAGGAAAAAGGCCGGCAGAAAAGCATGAACTGGAGGTTTGTTGAGCTCCTCTACTTCCTGTTTATATGGGGCCGTATCTCAGTGCAGCCCTCCCACCAGGAACCAGCTGGGACAGACCAACATGTCTCCAAGGAATTTGATTGGCTCATTTCAGACAGGGGGCCTTTCCACCACTCCAGGAGCTACCTATCCTTTGTGGAAAGACACCGTCAAGGATTTACAACTAGATATAAAATATACAGGTAAGATCGGGCCTGAGCTGGCCCTTGCCTTTCATTCATAGAAAGCTTCCGGGGTCAGCCATTGGCATGGGCCTTCCTGTAAGGGGGAAAGGAACCCTTCAGCAGGCTGCCAGTGACTTTTTCATTCATTCATTCATTCATTTATTTATTTATTTATTTATTTATTGTTCACTTTGCACAAGAGATGAGCAATGGCAATGAGAAGAGCAAATAGCTAACATTTATTGAACCTGTACTGTGCTCTGGGCATGATACGTACTATCTTGTTTAAACCTTACCAGAGATAGGTTCTGTCTGTTTTCTCCACTTTATAGATGAGGTGACTGAGCTTCATTGAGGTGACATAACTGGTGTTAAGTCACATTGGAAATGGCCAAATATTTTAGTCAACCACATCAGGCGTTGGTAGTGTTGTTTGCAAATGCTGCTAATGCATCCAATAATTTACCCAAACACGTGCACATAAGCAAGGACACTCAGTGAACTACCTTTTCTTGAGCAGGTCTGAACCGGTTCTTGGCCTCTTGGAATCCAACTCATACAAAAAGGACTTACCCCACATTATTTTCTGCTTCATACCATCTCAGGGTCTCCTCATTCCACTTGATCATCCTCTCTTTGGTATTTCTGTACTTTTCTACACTTACACCTCTGGAGTTTTAAGCCATTTGCAATTAGAGTGCATATTTCTTTCTTACCTAACTGGAAACTCTTTGAGGGCAGGATATATATATATATATATATATATATATATATATATATATATATATATATATATATATATATATATAT